>JACSZP010022971.1:4064-29795 GCA_016161895.1 Pinna nobilis
TTTGCATGATTGGGCTAAAAATAAATTCGTAAAAACACACGGTAGTACATGTAGCTCAAGTAAAAGTAGTGCTTCTACCAGCCCAAATACTGCACCCAGTAAGCTTACTACTACTATACCTAACATAAAAGAATTTATGGATAAATCTAACACCTAGCTCTACAGACACCATTCTAAAACTGCTTTGTCATTAGTTATGAATGAATGACCATTATCTGACTATCCACAGTTAATCAGTTTGCAGCAAAAGAATGGGTTTAAGTTCAAGTCACTGCCCAATATATTGTAACACAACAATGTCCTGNNGCAACCTCTAAATAGGTTACGATGATTTCTGTTATTTTGTGGCCTGGTAGCGTAGTTGTTGGCGCACTCGCTTCTCACCAATGTAACCGGGTTCGATCTTTGGATCTGCCTAAGTAGTATGTGAGATGGTATGGTGGTTGCTAACTCGGGTTTCCTCCGGGCACTCTGTTTTCCTCCCACAGCAAGGACCCCGTACCCTGACATCAGAGCCAATGAGAGACATTAATATAATTTACTTGAACTGGTTTGTCAATTGCTGTAAATGAATTAAGTTAAACTTTTTTTATTCAGTCATATTATCTGTTGTGATTTCTTGTTTGCCATTCTTTTAAACTCTATCCAGAAAGTATTGAAGCATAATGGCCTGATCTACTCACTGTACTTGTCTGACATAACATTATCTACTAAGTGTAATTATGGGAAGGGGCAGGCAGATCAGTTTAGTCATCTTTGATTTACTCTGTGTTTTTCAGCAGCGAGGATGATGAGACGTTGTTGATGCAGTTCCTACAGGAGAGAACAAACGACGACAATGCATGGAATCTACACAAAGGTCAGAGCTGTTCTGAGTTGGGAGTTTATATACTGGTCTACCAAGAAAAAAATATAACAATTCCATACACTTTCAAAGAAGACAGAATTATCTTCCTTGAGTTCTCCATTTGATGCTGGTTTTTACACGCCTGTCGAAGACGGGTCGTATTATTGTATGGCGTTGTCCATCCATCCGCCCATCTGTCCGGACATTTTCTGCAAAAACACAAATAATTATGGTTGGATTTTCACCAAACTTCGTACGATGCATCATTGTGTGAACCGTTCTCAGGAGTGCGAAAATATCACCATTCTGACAATATTTGGGTTATGCCCCTTTAATTTCGAAATAGTGGAATTTCATTCAAAATGCTAGAACTTTTTTATTTTTGCCTCAATTCCTTTCAAATTTGTTTATAGTATCACAAAAAGCAGTGATGTTTAACATATATTATGGGTTTTTATGTAACTTTTCACAGAAATAGAGTTACGGTCCGTCAGCACCTACTTTCCTCTTTATTGTGTTACATTTTCTTGTGGGCGCAACTAGTCCCACAGTTTTTGACACAATATTTAGCAATTCGCCATGTGTTATTGATATCATATGAAGATGTGCATATCGTAATATCAAGTTTTTACGACAATATTTGGCAAAGTTATGCCCCTTTAATTCTGAAAGCGACGGGTGTATCATGTGCTTCAAGGCACTCTTGTTGGCTACTTACATTTATATAGTTTCATTCACAAATATTCTATTTTTGTGCATATAGGCAAGAGCACCTACTCACAAGTTCTTGATTTATATACAAAATTGATATTAACAGGCACCAACTTTTACTTTTAATTGAACATGCACTTAGGTAGAAATATAGATTCATGAATCATTGCATAAGTACTGATTCACTAAAATAAAAATCCGTCAAAATGTTTGTACTGTAAATCCAGAAATTTTCGCGGAACTTTATTTTAGCGAATCGATGGCCATGCAATTATTCGCGATACTATATTTTCGCGAGCGTGCATTTAAGTTAAAAGTTTGTGTTGTTTGATGCATGTTAATATCAGGTCAGTATATTTCGCGAGAACTTTATTTTGGCGAGTAAGTGCTCTCGCATAATTACGCTAAAATAAAATTCTCGCGAATAAAACCGGATTTACAGTATGTGGAATTTCTTTCACGTTACAACATTTTATGGAATAGATTCATCAACTCTACACCAGAGGGTTGTAAGTTTGAAACTCGACTAAGGTGCTTGGGTTTTTTTTTTTATTGGTCTTTTGATTGTCAAAGGAACAACAGAGGTCCATGTCACTGTAGGTGTCACAAGGAAAAAAGGTCACTGAGTGCTCACTGGTACTTAGCCCGGAACATTCGCCAAAATTTGTAAGTTTTCACTGGTATTATGTGAATGCTCCATATAATTGAAAGATTCGAAAACAGTATTTTAGTCGATGATACAACAACTATGAATGCATCCGTATATCATCTCTTATATTATTACAGATGACGGAGTTGACCTGACATCTGAGTGGCTAGAGAACATGCTGAAATTTACATCCAAGTCAAATCCAAAACCAAAAGAGGGGAAAAAGGAGAAGAAATCAAAATCGGGAACTCCTAAATTGTCAGCGGCAGCAGCCGCCACGGCAGACGACATGCTGGAACACATCCATCAGAGATTCTCGGAGCTGGCGGCTTGTACCCTGGCTGCAGCCAATGCTGCTGTCACCAGCGAGACGGAAGCTAGAGCCATTGTCAAATGTGATATTAAAGGTAATGTCACAAATGATCCTGCATGTTATATAAAAGACAATGTAAGCAGTTCTCAATCTGTTTGTCTACAAAATTTAAATTTTGTCCATAACTTCTTAATGGCACATGATTGGGCTATCATTTTTCTAGATTTGTATGGCCCCTGACAAGACCTTTTTTCTTATGCCAAAATGTGTAACCTCATAAACCTGAATACTTGCCAAGTCTCGGCCATAAATATGGAGACTCTATTTTTCATGTAAAATTTTAATGATTTCTTAAGAAACAAACGTGTATCTCTCCCCATCAGGAACTTGAATTATCTTATTAAGTCTTAGTATAATTTAGAGTCTCCCACAAAATATTGAAAAAATTCCCCCATGGAAATTTTTAAAGGTTAGCAAGTCTGTCCTTGAATTATGAGTTTGACCTACCTTTTAGAAAATTTTTTACATAAGTTGCTGTGGTTTTGGAATATTCACAAACACATCATTCTTTAATTTTCATTGCCAGATACAATTGAGAGGACGTCCATGTTGGATCCCCTACCTGCTTCGCAGGATTCTGTCAGTAGAACCAAAAGCACAAATGTGAAAGACGATGATAAAGGGTCAACGCCTAATCCTTCCTTGTCAAGTATTGGTAAGTTGTTGTTTTATTTTTCCTTATCATCTGACTGAAGAATCCTTCACTCTTACGGAGACATCACCAAATAATGGTGAAAGACTTCAAATTTTGGCGTATGCTTGGCACTTTAAACAATTGACAAGCGAGGGGCCTATGGTGAATTTGAAATTGATTGGCATGAATGATTTTTGTTGCACAATTCGTAGGTGACATATGAAGATATAATAAAGTTTTGAGTTGTAAATCCAGAAATTTCTGCGGAACTTTATTTTGGTGACTCAGTGGTCTTACCGTTATCTGCTAGAGAATATTTTCACGACTTTGTGGGCGAAGGTAACAACCTTATGTTGTATATTATGCATATGTTCCACAGCAGAATATTTAGCTATTAAGTTATTTTGTGAGTATATATCCTCACATAATTATGCAAAAATGAAAATCTCGATATAAAAGTTGATTTACAGCAATTTATGGTGCTGTGATGACAGTGTGGATGTTGAATCTATATTGGTATATCTGTGTTGTAAATTTTCCAGTAATTTTTTGTTTTCACTTTACAGAAGACAGAATTGCAGCATTGAACTTAACAGACGGCTCACTAGAGGAACAGTCCCTGTCAGACAGCGCAGAAGTTCCCGGTCCAACATTCCAAAATTCACTGTTTATGTCAGTACTCAAATCTAGGTAAATATAATGCCAGGAAAAACTGTTTGTTCAACAAATATTAAGAATTGTTGGCCACAGTTTTGATTTTTTGTACATTAATCTTTCGAAATTTTCGACCTCTCAAATAAATCTGTCTGATGCTTAGAATAGATTTAAAAATGTCATCTCAGTCTTTCGAATTGTGATTTAGTGGCAGATATTGTAATTACCGCATGTTTGCTAAGTACAGTCTAACCTGCCTTAGCAACCCACTGAATTAAAGAAAAACCTGTCTTATGTGACCTAAATGAGCGGTTCCCAAAATAATTTTTTCCTATATAAATAACCTGAATTAAAAGACCACCTGTCATATGTGACCCTTTTTGCTCCTTCCCTTGGACGGTCTCTTAAAACAGGCTTGACTGTAATCAAGGTGACTGCAGAGTAAATTTATTTCAAGATATTGACCCAAATGATGAATGATGAGAACCGTGTGCGAGAAAGGGAGTGAATAAGAGGGTTCCGATTGGCAGAATAGCGTTCAGCTAGAGAAATCTTGTATTTTTGAAAACTCCAAGTCTTAAAACTCGAAGTTTATCAGCGGTCCCAAGCACTTTGAGATTCAATTTTATATAATGGTTTGTATCACCGAACCTGTGTAAATGATGAATTTGAATGTGTACAGGTGCAATATAGTTTCAGATGCAGCTCATATAAAACCCATATTTTCTTGCTTTAGTGAACATTTCTGGAAAGTATCTGTTTTAATGCTAGGGAGAACTCATGGAGGTGAGCTTTGTAATCTTTGATTATTTCCTTTTTCAACAGTCAAAATGAACAAGGTGATCTTTTCAAAAGGAGGGATGTAGGCAGTTCCAAACCAAGTGCTGCACTGGCAAATAAACCTGTACCCCCTACAGCAAAGAAACCAACATCTGTCAAAAGTGCAATCTCAACGGGGAAAAACGCAGCTGATTTAGGTGGGTAATTTTCCAGAACGACTAGGTCTGCTGCGGCCTGATGGTTAATGTGTTTGACTTTGGATCACAAGCCCCTGGTTCAAGCATAAACCACACTGCAGTTGGCTGCCCCTGTCTTGGGTGAGACAGTAAAAACCAAGGCGTTGTGTCACTATAGGTGTGTGTTGAAGAACCCACCCATGCTCTATGGCCATAAGTGCCGCACATAGCCTGAATTTTTCGCCCCTCACTGGTACACAGTGGCATCTCCATAAAAGTGAAAGATACTCGAGTGTTATGTTAAACAACAATACAACCAACCAATCGGGCTAAATTACATTTTTTCTTTTTTAACCCATTTATTTTGAAAACCCTGTTTATTTAAAAGAAATACTCATCCCCTTTCATTTTCAATATATTTGGGTTCGATGGAATATATTCCTGATGTGGAGACATCTGACCTTATTACAATGGCAATGACCTTTGACATTCATAACCTTCAACATAGATGGAGAAATGTTGTAACAGAATGTGATGTTTGTTTCCCATCAGGTCTTCCTTGGTCTTTCAACTTCTTAAGCAAGAGTTCCAGTAACAGAACAGATCGGGAGAAAGAGAAGGAGAATAAAGATACGATGATGTCTGGAAACATAGTCACGGCAACATCTTCTGCATCCCTGTCTCCTAGCAGTAGTATCGATAGGTCAGACGACGAATGCTTACAATCCTCAGACAATGTGACAAATCCTACCCAGAATCCCTCAGCACAAAGCGGTGCCACAGGGCCACAGGTGGAGTTCAGTAGCCAAGCGGTTGCCAAGGAATCTAGGTAAGGAGAAATGACATCTTCTGAGTCATGCCTGTTGGAGAAAAAAAATAAACAAAATAAAATCAGAATGTGTAAAATTAGGCCAATCCAACTTATTTTTCTGTTTGGCAGCCACTTAATCTGGAAAAATCTACCTATCTATTTGCTAGAAACATAAGAATGCTTATAAAAAAAATTCACAAATCTGTTTAAAATACACAAATAAGTGAACAAAATTATGTTACTGTGTCATTGATTTAGAAAGTGATGAGGGATAAAACATAAAATGTCCAGAAGTACAAGTCAGTGGTTGTTTGGTTTTGTCTGCTCTACTTGGCTACGGTCATCCGAGGGCGACCGTGTTTCACAAACGCACCTTAATCGATTTCTATTTCCCGCAAGTTATTTAACATTTGAAAAATCTTAAATTTCAGATCTGATAGTGGAGATGATACCTCGGTTGTTTGACTGCAGTGACTGATGCATCATGGGAATATTTTTCGCTACTTTGATAATTTAACATGCGCATTCTAGCCACGGGGACGTGGAATTGTGTTGTGATTTATTCCAGCGTGACTCAGTTTTTGTTAAGCTATGCTTTACATATTTTGGTCACCTAATTATAAGTATTTACATGTTTTATTCGGCCACGCATTGCATTCTTTGTTTAACTAAGTATTGCATACTATGTCTAGTTAAGCATTATATATTTTGTGAAGCTAAGCTTACAAAGGGTTTTACAGTCTACTACCGCCTTCTTTTGTTTTTGCTAAATATGGCATTATAACGAATAATGCAGTGGGTTGAGCTTGCACTTACTGTAAAAAAGAGACTTGAGACACCTATTAAATTATTGTTTTAAAACTCGAATTCAAGGAACACTTCATAAATGTTATGAGTATTCTTTATCAGAACTAAAGACAAACATATTACAAGTAAACATGTATCTCAAAGGATCAACCATGCACATGGATCTCTAGTACTTGCGAAGCAATATAGTACAGAGTCTGATCTATCCATGTTCAATGGTGATACTGTTGAGTGAAGCTGAATGGAATTTAAAGATTTGGGTGGAAAATACAGTGTCGGACAGCAGTATGTGGATATAGCGGTTTAACGGGAATAATTAATAGTTGGAATTCCATTCTTTATAAATTTTTGGCAGAATGCAAATATGGCGGTATATTGAGTGGCGGTAAATCGAGAGTGGACTGTACTTGGTTTTAGGAGTCTATGAGCTTGACCACAGTGCTCCACAAGGCTTATTCCTACATTAATTTGTACTGGTCATTATAAAGATATTGTTTCAGTAATCTGAATTTTTCATTTATCCAGACAATTTGCTTTGGAATGAAGGAGTCTAGATTAACGAGGTCTCACTGTAATTTCATAGTGATTGTGATGTAGAACTTAATGAATCACTCCACAGCAGAAGTTTGTTCTGTGCTACAAGATGCTCATCTGTGACAAAAGAACACCTATTGTGGCCAACACTTGTATATTCTTTGTCGCAAAAATGCTTACTTTTATTATTATCATGTTACCAGAGCTGCAAACATTCAGATGACTGTGAGGAAATTCATTCATAAGATTGAAGCCAGAAATTTATTTTAGCGAGAAAGTAATCTCATGCATTTTATGGAAAAATAGAATTTTTGTGAATAAAACCAGATTGATAATATCTATTTAGCATAGGAACATTTTCTTTGGACAGTTAATTAGGGCAGTTAAACTTCGGAGTTTTTCTTTTCCGGTCTTTTCCGAACAGCTGGTCAGAAAAAGTATTTTCCTTGTATTCTTTAAAATTTAACTCAAGTCAGGAAAGATGTGCTACAATCACACACTCTAATTACGTGTTGAGAAAAGTTTCACTGAGAACAACATGTCTAAGAGATTTATTACGTACTTGATCTATCTTACTATAGTAATAAAAGCGCTTTTCTAGGGTGCAATAGAAAGTTTTGTATTTTACATACCTGGTATGTTCCACAATAACCGAGGCAAACTCACTGGTTTTGTAACATAAGTTGAAAAAATAAATTAAACTTTAATACGTTTTTACCGTATTGAATCCATTGATTACTTAGTAATTTGTTGTGATATGTAATAAATGCAACACAGCACACGTTTTGATACATTGTGTTTTATTGCATGAGTTTCTCGGCAAGTTAATACAAGCTCAAAGATCAAGTATTTATCTGCAATGATAGATACATTTTGTTTCATTGCATGAGTTTCTTGGCAAATTAATACACGATCGAAGGTCAAGTATTAATCGGCCAAGAAAAAGAGTGAGATAAAAACAATTTATCAAAACATGTGTTAGGACCGCCATATGACCGGGATCACTCAATATGTGGCTTTCGTATTTCGTAGGATGTTTCATGACAGAGCTGGGCTTGTCCTTAGGATTTTGTGTCAAAATGACAGATGTTGGATTTGAGCTTTTTTCATTTATTCACAAAACTTAATTGACCTTTGACCTGCATTGAGACCTCTGTCTTTCTTATGTATAGGGCAGTGTTAGACACACACACACTTCATAATATTTCATAGGTGGATTCAGAGTGGTATATAAGTTGCTCAAGCAGTGATTTTGGTTTTTTTTTACTTTAAGAAACAATTTTATTGATACATTACTATGGCCTTACCACCATGATGGCAGAGTCCCTGTGATGAATACATGGATCATTGGTCAATCCATCCATCCAAAATGCTGACCCATCTCCTCACAACATTGAAACCAATCATAGAAGAAGGGTGGAACATTTCATGATTCCTAAACACTATGAGTAGATGTGTCACATAGGCCTACTTGATTCATGAATTCTGTGCAGTTTATGACGAAGGTCCCAAATTCAAAGTTTCTTATGAGGCATTCTATGGGGCTTCTTATGAGGTACCCTATGGGGTAAACTGCTAAACTGCAAATGTTGACACTTTAGCATCCTGATGGGGATCCTCAGAAATGGTTGCCATCTCCATTTTACCTTGTTAACTTTGCTATGTCTGAAGCAGTTTCAGGTAGCTTTTGGTGTTTTTACTGACAAACTTTGGGCTGGTAACTTATTAAATATTTTCCCTGGTATGCCTGGGATGTTTAGATAATTTGTTTTCTCCTTTTTTTAGTGCTTTATGGTAGCATATATATTTTTTTTATTTATCTTGTAATATATATGTTTATTGAAATCTTTCTGCCTTCCCCTCTCTCTCCTTTTCTCTCTTCCTCACTTTCTTTCTAAGCATTTAATCTAGACCTCAAAACCTCGTTTTTACTTCATTTTCCCTCTCCATTTCTTTATTTCACCACATTTAATTTTTGTACATATCGGCTTGTGCCACATGAGAAGAAATGTTAAATGCTAGAGTTACTGCCCTTGGACCGACTTTTTAAGTACAGTCCTATGTGCATAATGTCAGTACACTGTTAAGTGAGTAGATTTAGCACAATTTGCTTTTTAATGCTCCTGTAACAGGTTTTGTATTTATGAGATTTCTTTTTAATGTTGAATTTTACAGTACTGGATCTTTCAGTGCTAGCTCTACTACAAATGCATTTCTGCATGACTTAAACTCACCTACCCCTAGTGTCACATTTAAACAGGTCCTTTTCATTGAATGGAACAGTCCAATGTGTCAGTTCAGGGAGTCAGTGTTATATATTGTTGTTGTTGATGGTGTTTATTGTTCCACTTCAGAATCTCTCACTCTTTTGGAGATGTCACAGATTCCCAATGAAGGGCTTCAAATTCCAGTCTTAATAGGGATTCTGCGATATTTCAAAATAAGTGAAAGATTCTTGAGTGGCACGTTACAAAACAACAACTGAGTACAAAATTACTTGCTCATGTAAAACAACAATATCTTACATGTATTTAAGTGCAGCATCATATGCATTGTTATAAATTGTGTGTCAGGTCTTCTTATTTAGCAGTACTAGGGAGCAACCATTTGACTCACAGGTGAAGGACAGGATGATTCTGACCCATATATGATGACAAAACTATTCTGCTAAAAGGTTCCTGTTGGACTGAAAGCAGCTACAGGATCCTAGTTATGGAATTATAATCTCACTCAATCTATTAGGTTTCATTTAGAGACCATCCTTTTGCCATGAGTTGAAAGTCATCCTTAAGCAACTTAAACAGTATTATTCCATTTATTCCCAAAAACTGGAAGAATCCCTATAGTTTCCTCACAAACAATTGCTGATTTGACAGTCGGATAGAGTAATGAAATTTTTCGAATTATTTTCTTTTTTTCTTTTTTTTTTGGAAAACATTTTCTGGCTTCAAAAGACTTGAAAAATATAAACTCTCCAGATCCAGCAAAATTGTTTGCCTCATTCTCATACAGATCAAATGATTGCTCCCCAGATAAGATGTCAACTTCCTGTATTTGTGATTTCATTATGTTTGAGGATGCAGCACTGTGTGTCATCCTTTATTATCGCTAGAAACCTTACTGTATGTTTTGTATATATATTGTTTTATTTGTAAATCTGTGATTACGGGGACATAGTCCCTACTTACAAACATAAAATATGTTTGCTATTATTGAAGTCTTGAGTCTTCTTGTCTGTTTCATGATCTAGTTGTTTGTAACCCACTGGCAGATGCAGGACACTTTCAGTTTTCCTAAATTTGTCGGTCATGTGTATATATACCAACAAAGAGAACAGATACTGAGTGCAGTACACAGAACTAGAGTTGCTTACCTCTGGAACACCAGAGGGCGCCGTTCACCCCACCGGCTTTAGTGCATATGTCTTATTGGTTGGATTACTGTTTGCAATATTGTCTCTTATTGCTGTTGTATTTTTTTTATTTATTTATTTTAATTATTTATTTATTTATTTATTTTGTTGAATTTTGAATGCCCCCTTGGTATCCTCAAATATCCCCCTATTTTGTAACACCCCCTTCACAGCTGTTGGACATATTGAATTGAAATTTGGCATACAGATACATCTAGGTCAACGTCTTAGACAGATACATCATTATGCGCGGATTCAGGAATTTTTTTCTGGAGGTTAGGGGCGGGGGATCGAACTTGTGGTAAGAAAAAATCCAACCATGTTTAAATAAGTATCATTGGCCATGTTTGTATATACTTTGCCAATTCCAGGGTGTTTGAACCCCCTCTCCTTCTAGATCCGCACATGATTATGAGAAGGTCTTTAGGTTTGAGTTTCAATTTGGTTACTGTCAGATGATATTTGACAGCATGTCCCTTGGACTCGGCAGATTTTCTTATACTACTCAGGTTATTTTTAGTACATAGTATGTTTTACAACAAATCTCTCTCTCTCTCTCTCTCTCTCTCTCTCTCTCTCTCTCTCATTGTTTATCCCTTTCCCACCCCAACCGTCTAAGAACACATCGTTTTACCTTACTCCGATAATATATTTTTCACTTTCACTACCTAGTATTGTGTTTTATTATTTATGGCGCCAAACTGTGTCAAGCTAATACCCGTACAAATATCGACCGGCGATACACAAACGCAACATCGGCACACCTGTATCTAAGACGTTTCTCGAGTTCACTGTTATCTATAAAATTTCTCTTACTGCGATTTTAATTCGTTCTACTTCTTTAACATAACAAAAACATGTATGCTTAACGTAATACAAGGTTTTGTCGTTCCCTAAGTTATGACGTTATTTTCTTTCGCTCCAAAACATCGTATTGAAATAAGATTTAGATCAATATTGATGTATTGAAATACTACGATTCTGTCACGGATGAATGAATAGCTTTGGCACTTAATCTTGTTTATTAATTATCAAACAGATATGCGTACTGATGAATGCATTTTATATCTCCAGCGATCTATTGCAGATTTTACAATCGCTGCATTTTGTATTATGACGACCTACTAATAGACAACCTCGGGCAACACATTCCTAAAAACATAATCTGCACTGCAAAATGCTTCGAATAAATTCTTTCGTTTAATATTGTAGAATTATGTAATATATATTTAAAGACCGTTTCTGTGTCAAGCTTTCAGTATTTGCAATGCAGTAAACGTGATTTACAAGGCATATCCAGCCGACAATTTACAACAGAAAACAGTGTCAAACCGCACAATGGAAATGAATGTAATGAGTAAATAAAATACACGGATTTAGCAAAACAACAATTATGAATTGAATAAAAAATTTGAATTAAAAGAATTAAGAAAAATAGGATAAGGGCAATCCGACGAGAATCGTCACTGCATATATTTTCGTGGGCGACGTAGGACATAAATAAAAAATGGGGACCCGTGGAAAAAAACTGAAAGTTGTTCAACATAAATAAATAAAAAATGAAGGGGACAAAATCTATTTTGCGAAAATATTTTGAATTATTGTTTTCATATGCTTTAAATCGATTATGGAATATGCAAGAAAAGCACTTTTAAATTCTAGGTCCAAATTATGAAGACCTTAGAATTAAAAAAGCAACAACAACAAACAAACAACAACAACAAAAATAACAAACAAACAAAAACAAACACGGAGAAAATAAATAATGGAATAATGAAAGACTTTTCCCCTTGGTTGAAGGTCTTTCATTTGGGCCTACTACATACATGTATATGTATACATTATTGTACGTAATACGATGCCAAGTTCACAACAAACCACTTTCGCACTTAAAATTGACATATTTGCTATATCAAACACCGAGTTTTGCTTACACGGCATTTAAATTCCATTATAAGTTGTTCTTATTAATTATATTGTGTTCGGTTTATTGACTAGTTTTTTTCTATAGCGTCCTTCAATAGCTCGATTGACTCGACGCATACATAGGACTTGGCAAGCGCCCAACAACTTGGAATAATTCCAACTGCGATTAAACTATCAGGTATACAACTATGGAGACTCATTCATGTTATATTATCGACGGTAAATTATTGGGACTGACTTCCTGACTTGCGCACTTAAGGCTCGGGTAGGTTTGATGTCTTCCTTAGTGATACGTCGGATAAATTAATATGTTCTTCCTAAACCGGGATGGAGTTACCAGAAAGAAGCAAAAACTGGAACTCTGAGAAACTGTAAGTGTCCGTCACAGTCAGTAAGTTAGTTAAGAAAAGCCTAGATATAGTCTACTACCTTCGTGGAACGTAGGCATTTAATCAGTTTGAGGTTTTTGTATTTATAGGTAAGTTTTCTTTTCAGTTGTGGCGTTTGGGGGCATTTTTCAACACTTTCAGTTATTACGGAGATAAGAATGTGATGCAGGATTCAGAAATTTTGACCAAAACAAAGGGTCTCATCAGTGTTACGTAACGGCGCATATGTGATGGACCCACATTTTTTACTCCCTCTTCTGAAAAAAAACCCAGTTATGTCGATACTTAGACTCGAACCCTGGACCTTCAGCTCGAAGGCGAGAGGTCTACCGTAGAACCATTGACGGTTCAAGTACAGCGTATGAAATTCAATAATGCTGGTATTGTTTGATATGTAGATGCTTACTACTTACTACCTGTACATATTTTTGCTTGTTTTGCTGTACACCACAGTGACTCCACAATATTTCAGTCATGTGGTGGTGCATGGTCAGTTTTTATAGGTAGGGAAGGGAACCCAATCATCAAATATAGCCTACACAGGAAAACACTACCGGCCTTCCGTAAGTAATGGGGTTCGCGTTACTTTATTTTTAATTATATTAATTATTATTATTATGTTGTATTGTGGATTGCTGTTTGTAATGTTGGCTCTTTTTGTTTTAGCCATGGTTTTATCTGTTTGTCGAATTTTGAATGCCCCCTTGGTATCTTCAAATGTCTTTTTTTTTAAACTGGCAAACTTTCTTACAGAACCAACTTGGGTTACAACGAGACTCAAACCAACGCTTATCAGAGACGAGATGACTAAATGATTTACAGTGCAGTTCTCTGACCACTCGGCTACGGAGGCTCCGATCTTTCCGTTAAAATATTATATCATATTTTCTGCAAAAGTAACATAAATGTACTTTAACATAATGACCTATAAGCATTGTGCCATGCAATTAAGGAGGAAAGTTATCATTTCTAATTGATACCATAATTCCATCACATCGTCTATCGGGCAATGTACAATTCCAGTTAGTACGCTGCAAACAAGGTCAATACCGACCTTAAAATTAGCGAGATGTTGAAAGTGAGTGATTTTCTTATATCCTCGTGGCAACAACTTATAAGTAAGTAGTTTAGCTCTGTATATGAAATGATCTATGTGGCACATACCCGCAGGTGGTTGGTATACTTGGTCATCTGTGATATATAAACATTTTATCCGGGTGAAGAATGGAAGTATAATGTTGGTTAAACCTTAGGCCTATACACAATATTCCGTATTTTCATAGTTAAATTTAACTACGAGTTAAACTATTGTGCAACTGGGTCCTGGACAACATTGGTAGCTCAGACCCAGTCGCACAATGCATTGTAAAATTAACCTGTAGTTAGCCACTCACTACAAGTTAAGATTCCAGCTCGTAATTTGCTAACAATATGATTTAACAATATTGTAGGGTTGTTTACTTTCTTCATTACAAATTTACTAGTAAATATTTTATTTTAGAGTTATCAAAACCACAAATACCATCAGTACGTTCATAGTTAAATTTAACTACTAGTTACAGTATTGTGCAACTGGGTCCTGGGCTACATGAGTGGCCATGGCATGTGACAAGGGAGTTAAGTAGTCACGCCGCACATTAAATCACGTCAACCTGACCAAAGAATGGATACCACTGCCCAAATGCGGAAACTAACCATAGGGAAGTCCAATCGTCACATTTGTCGTAAAGCATAATTGTGATTTTCCCTCTTATGTCAATAGTAAATAAAATATCCAAGAAAGCGCTCGAGTCTTGAATGTCCCTAATTTCTTCATTGCACTACATTGCATTCAAATGTTAAGGGTTTTTTTTTTTCATTTTTCATTGTCAAAACGTAGTCTGTAAATCTAAATATTGAATTGACTGCCACAGCTAGTTTCCTTACTTTCTTTTTCACTTAGTAGCTGATGAATGAATTCCGCTTCATATCAAGAAAGGAACAAGCTGGCCAAAAAAGGGACCAAATTGGTCCCCGTTTGAGCTCCGACGGTTTGCTGTAAGGTTTGGTCTCCGACTATTACATATACATTGTCTATTGTGAATCCCAACATCTATTTATACCAGAGACGTATATAACACAGAGACTGGTAACTTCCTATTCTCTCTATTGATTCGTCGTTCGCGACGGAAGTGAAGATCGGTGCCTTTCATTGTTAACATATATGGATAACGTATTTACCGAGGTGTTTCGAACGCTCTTTTGAAAGATGAGATTTCTATGCTTGCTCGTAATCAGTAAGTCACGATTTATTGAGTCCCTATTTGCATCAAAATGTGTTTTATACAACTGTTATTAATGCTTAACTGTTTGAAGCTAATTGGCAAGATATTTCGTCTTTTACTTTTCTATAAAAAGCCTGATCTCATCTAGATAGTTGAGAACAATAGCGGGCTTGTGATCAAGCGAGAGTTTGATAGGCCGCTAGTCTCTGTGTTATATACGTCTCTGATTTATACCAACTGATCGGGATAAAATTCTTTAAGGAACCATTTTTTGGAAGCAAATCGATTCGAAACTCCCTACTGAAGATATTGGTAAAATACCATACCTAAAAGTACATCGGGAAACTAATAATTACTACGCAGGTGGGATAAACCTGAGTGTACTAATGGGTAAGTACTGACAGGAACGAAGCGCTGTACTTTGCATGTTTAAATAGTAAATAAAACATTATATCACAGTCCAATACAAAATCTTCTGTACCGATTTGGCGTGAATTAACTATAGAATGATAATCCCATTACGTCTCCCTCTCAACTTCTTTACTTATAGGACCTATGCCTTTGCGAAAAATATGTAGGAATAATATAAATATCGCTCATTGTGAACGATCGAGTTCAGAAAACAAAAATTATATGCTTATGGATTAAGCTTAGATGGCATAAGTAAGTATACATCTATATCCTATGCATTAGTCATGACCACAGCAGCAACGGCATATAGAGTCTGTATATGAACTGGTTGTATTGCCAACTACGTTGTGCTTTAAACTCGAGTCGAACCTTACGGTCAGACGAGGTCCTGACCGATAATTTCGCCCCGTACTGTATTTGAATAATAGAAGTAGATTAAAGCATAGGGAACCTGCTGGAAGACTTAGTTTATATAGAACTGTCAAGGCACTGGGACAATCGGAATCTGAAGAACATATGGCTTTTAGATGTGACTACTGTTTGACGAGGCGAGGGGTGTTATGGAACTGTTCCACGTGCAGGAAGGAAATGTGCTATGATTGTAAAGATGGCTGTGATATTTGTTTGAGACCTTCCTGCTACGATTGTACCCGTCGATGTGACGACTGTCTGAATATCTACTGCTATAGCTGTCTGAAATCCTGCAACGACTGTGGAAAAGTCTTATGCGTGAAATGCGTGAGAAGATGTACCGATTGCGTGAGTAACGTCTGCTACCCATGTACCAAGCGTTGCCTAGGTTGCAGTGACGTCCTATGCGGAATCTGCAAGTTCCGCAGCCACTACTGCGACCTTCCTCCACGTCCTCGCTTCCGTCCTCTGAGGTCACTGACCCCTCCACCTCTCCCCGTCCGCTTTCCGACCGACTATTGTTATGACTGTTCCAGACCACTGACGTACGCCAGCAAGACATACTGCGCAGAATGTGGAAAGTCACTCTGTCTTTTGTGCAAGGAGCGGTGCGCCAACTGTGCTTCGAGTCTGTGCTACATCTGCAGGAAGAGATGTTATGATTGCAAAACGTTCGTCTGCCGAGGATGTGCACCGGAATGCAAGGAATGTCGGTACGAAAGGGTCGTCTTTGGAGTGTAGTTTCCACGAAGTTGACCGACTGTCGTCCGGTACTTGTGCCGACCAAGACCGCTAGTAGAATCTGTTTTGTTAGGTTAAAGGATACAGTTTCAAGTCTTGCTAGAAGGATTGTTTCATGTACATGTATAACCGTGACTGTGTTGAATTTTGGTAACTGACAAATTGGATCCGATATGGCGGGATATTACGATAATCATGATCAACTGAAACCGGAAGTGGCGCACGAGAAAGTTCTGATGTGCTTCCATGGAAGTCCCAAAGTTCAGTTCAGAGACCCCAGGAATATCTTATGTTTTCGTTTTGACTGGTGTTGAACAACAGACGTTCATAATTTTGGAAAGTTCTCATTATGTCCCTGTACAGATTCAATACTCAAAAATATGGACTGGAAGGAATTTTGAAAGCATATTTCCATGGTATAGAGAGTGTTTCGGTCGCATACTTAGAACTATAGACTCAGTCTACGGCTTCGAATTGTCCTACGGTAGTTACCGTTTTCATTTGAGTAGTCGAAACTTTGAGATTTAAGACTCGCTAGTTGATTCAGGAAACTCTAAGACCGCATAACCGTATCTTTTTGTTTTATCAGAAAATATGCATGATAAACCTACCGGTATTTTATATATATTGCTGCACCAGGTTCACGTGGTTCATTAATGTTCTATGTGAGGTAATTTTTTATTTTCCAATAACCTTGCTTCACGGTCAAAAATTTGAATAATTTTTGTAAATTCTGATAATTTGTAATTGCTGGAGAATATATAGAAAATGTTTTGTAATTTATGTTCTGTTGGTTATTTTTTGATATTTATATAATGTAAAAGATATAGAGGTAACAATGTAGAATTGATCAAATGTCCATGTGCGGATCCAGGAATTTTTTCGTTCTTCATTCTTATCCTTATTTTGAAACGTTCCTTGGAACCAACTCTCTTGGCACCATGAAGATTTCAGCCCTTTCTATTGGGCAGTAATTAAATAACTTTCTCTTGGACATTGAACAACCTTTAACGAGGTAGCTATCGCAAGTTATTTTGACCGCATTTCTCGTAGTCATCAAAACATGAAGCCGTAAATACAGGTATACTTATATTTCAATAGAGTTATTGATATGTGCATGGATCGTGACATTGCCAGTAAACCGTAAACTGGCTCAATGTCAAATCCGTTATCGACTCCATATTCTATTTATTTCACACGATGTAATTCTTTTGAGTATTATTTGGGTTTTTTTTTCATGATATGAAGGTTATCTGTAATTAACTTTAGAATTTCCATCCAGTTTTTTAAATAATGATGGTATTTTGTTATTAAAAGCTGTAAAATGCAATTCATCTTCTTTGAGTTGTTTGCGTGACTGCTCAAGAGTGGCCTTGGCGACTCAAAGTATGAGGTGTTCGATATCAGACAGTGAGGTCGGGGGTTCGAGCCTCACTAGAGCTCGCTATCTGTTTTTTTTTTTCTATCTTCCAGACCTGACAGTAGAAACATAGGTCCAGTGTCACATTTGGTTTAGTACGTTAACGGGTCCCACTGCTTAACGGCGCTGTTTTTTGGTTGGTTGTGTTGTTATTCAACGTCCCAAGAATCAGGAATCTTTCTCTTAAATACAGAGACCGCGTCACCAATACCGGTGAAGTGCGACTAAATTTGTCTGTGCTCTGCACTTGTGGCAATCAGGCAGTGAGGGTGCTTTAATGCGCCGATACCTGCTGTGACACGGGACCTCAGATTTTAATGTCTCGCCCAAAAGACATGGAAATCGAACCACAGCGCGGCACAGTTTCGAACCTCGCCGTTACGATCAAAGGCAGACACGCTAAATACGAAACCAAAGCGACCCCGCTAAATGGTTCCAAGTGCCAAACATACTAAGGCGAAATATTAAAGCCGTTCACCGTTCACGGCACTACATTAGTGAACGATTATCGACTGGAACGTTAGACAAAATGACTTGAAAACTCTTAAACTGGAGATTTTCCTGTTATACAATTGTTTGCGAGGTTTAATATTCGCGCCGGATTATACATATATAGGCATATACATTTCTATAGGCATGGATCTTATAATAATGTTTTAAACTCTCTCTGTCAATTCAGTAAAATATTTCGCGAGAATCGTATTTTTGTCGAGGGAAGTATTTACGTGATTACGTAGAAATTAAACCCCCGCGAATAAATGATAAGGTAGATCTACAATGTCTATATACGTATAAATCATTGTAATTTTGATTACTTATTAGTTGGAGAACGACTCATGAAATAGACTTTCCCTTTTTTCGGATGAAGCAGGAATATTTTAAAAATTGTTCTACCAGCCGTGAAGAGCTTAAAAATTTGGCCTAGGTGAGACACTGTGCATTGAGGGGATCTTTTCCTGTCGACGTTTAGGACCCACTATGAAACTCTATTTCCAAACTCGCACCCAATCGAACGGCAACTTTCGTTTCACAGTAACTAGGCCAACATATGATAAATACCATTTCAAACACTTATTTCAAATAAACTACACTCTGATTTTTGTTTATCAAGGTTAAACTTGCGTCGTTCAGGGTTAATAAAATTAGATCTCGGACAGGTTTGCGATTGAGTGGCTACTGATCCGGAAAAAGCTAACGACTTATGAAAGTGGTATTAACTGTTTAAATTCCATATTTGTTGATAATAAGGATAATCAAGCGCCAGCTTATTCCTTGCTTGTCCTAATATGGCAGAAGTAATACAATGTATACATATGTATGTAGTAAGTAAATAAAACTGTTTACAAAATGTTATTCACCAAGCACTTTATCGAAATAACAAGCCTGAGGGTCAAACTGCTTTCGTTAATAAGTGCGTCTTACGCCTTGGTAAATTTAGATACACCACAGAGGAAGAAAATGATGTAGAAACTTAGTAAATCTGCTTGTAAGGCACGTGATTTAATGATGCTCCGCCACGGGCATGGAAACTTTTTCACTCAAGAATATTTCCCTCATATGGAGACGTAAACGTGTGCCGGTGAAGGGCGACATATTTTTTCTATGTTCGGCACTTATAGCCGTAGAGCAGGGAGGGTTCTTTAACATGCCAAAACCTACTGTGACACGGGACCTCGGTTTTTACTGTCTTATCCGATCTTGATCAAGTAAATGGAGTAATCCGTAGTCAAAATCAGTGTGTAAAGAACGGCCCAACAGTTGATACGTGTATGAGACATGTCAGACAGTATTTAGAGCGACCCAATCAATGACAGGTTGTATTGGCAATCTAGACCATTATGGACCGTACCGACCATTCAAAGTTACAATCGAGGCTTTTGGAACTCATGTAGTTGGACCCAGCTGATATGAGTTGATTTGACAATAACGAAAATATCCATTCGCTCATATTACTTTAAGAATGGACAACGGACCAACGACGGAGTTCAATATCCTGGTAAGCCACCATCAGATGTGATAAACCAATAGATGGGTTTCCATTAGCACTATTTTCCAAGAGTTATTCCCCCTTGGTGTGTCAACATTGAAACTTTCCTTCTTTAAGGAACAAAATTCGATTGCATAGAAATAGTAAAAATAAAAAATAAAAACAAAAAACATCATACTTTTTATCAAAAGTAGTCGTTTATATTAATGAAGACCTGAAATAAATATTAAACCCACTAAAACAGTTTTTAAAACTATTTAAACCTGAGAAAACTTCATTGAAATTGGCTGACTTATGCAGGAAAATATTCACTTTGACACACAAAATGGCCACCGAAGGGAAAGAAATCTTGGAAAAAAATCTTAATGGAAACCTGTCTATAGATCTAGGATAAAGAAAGTAAGACAATTGCTCTGGTCTGGTGGATACAGTGATTTTATTGTGAATTTGTCTGGTTATAACAAGTATACATATATCATCACTTGCTTTATGGTAACATATAACAAAACTAAAACAAGTTATCCATTTTTTTGGTTTACCACAACAAAAGGACGATGTTAATCACATGATTTTCAAAACGGCTGTGGCTCAATTGGATATTCATTACAAGGACAATGGTCTAACTGCCAATGACGGTCAAAATCAAATTAAATAGACACATACAAATATTCTGATTTTCCGTTGTGCATACTTGCCAAGTCTACCCTGGTCTACCTCAAAAATAAGGAGACTCCCGAATTTTTATGTAAAATTTTTATAACTTCTTATGAAAAATCACGTCTCCCCCATAAAAATCTTCAATTTTTATATAAATGCTTAGTAAAATTTAAAGCTCCCCCCATAAAATTGAAAAATCACCCCATGAAAAATTTTCCAGGTTGGCAAGTCAGCCTCTCAGCCAATCAAATTCAGGATTAGCTGGATTTGAGTCAATTCTCAGACATCAGTAAACTCTTCAGGTTCATGATGCCGAGACCTGATCAATGTTTTGCTGTCAATTTTCCTATTATACTACTGATGCAAAATCTGGAATTCTTACTGGCCATGAAAGGTAAGTACTAAGGATTTTGTACCAGTCCAAATTCATTTTTTTTTTGGCATGAGACCCATGGAGAAATGTTGACACTGAACCCACTCTGAATCATTCAGTGTGGGCATTATGATACTATTAACCCTTTCAACACCACCAGTTGTAATGGACTGGTCAAAGACAATAGAAAGGAACATACCATTTTGGTACAGGGGATGAAAGGGATAAATTTTCCCAAATATTTCAAGGTGATAAGAGTGGTGGATCCAAATGGATGTGTCATTGAAAGATGGTGTCCCCCAGAAGACAGGCTCTTGGGCCCTGGAACACACAACACAGCAATTGGTCAGGGGGTGTTTATATACAATGATGGATGTTTAACATTATAACAATGAAACAAAATGATGATGAATGAACCTGTAGATTTAGTAAGAGTATTGTTGATGGTGTAAATTATCAATAGCAGGTGTATATATATATAATTATAAGTATATATAACAATAACATAAATAAAACAAGATACCCCCAGGCCCTCACAAGCGTTTGAGTGCCCACAGCATAATTACATGTACTGGCACAAGTGTCCAAATATCCCATGAAAAACATGTACAATAAACTGGCGGAATATTTATAAAAGGACGTGAAACTTAGCTTGATCAAAGATTATGAAGCTGATCTTGGTTGGTTTTTCCTTAACCCTTTCACCACCACAGACCGAAATAGACTGGTCCAGACAATAGAAAAGAGCATACCATTCTGATACTTGGGGTTGAAAGGGTTCAAAAGATGCAAAAGTCTTAACATGTACATGTTAGCAGAAAATACAGATTAAGTGTCGCACCTGAATCTGAAAAAAAAAACCTATTCTATGGTTGGTCGATTTCTTTTTTGTTTAAGGTCCTACTAAAAAATTTTTTACACATATGGTGACATCACTAATGCTGGTGTAAGGCTATACATTTGGCCAATGCTCGGCACTTATGGCGGTAGAGCAGTGAACGGTTCCTTAACGTGCTCACACCTACTGTGACACAGGATCTCCATTCTGACTGTCCGATCTGAAGGACAGGAAACTTATGTCTCAACAAGCTAACAAGAGGCCCATTGGGCCACATCGCTCACCTGAACATTTCACACAGAAGCAGAAATTTTGGATTTACAATGTATCACTACTGAAAGTTATGGACAAAGATGAACCTCTCATTTGTTGTACTTTGGGCCCCTATTGTGCCCCATCTTGACCCCGGCAGCTACAATTTGAACAAACTTGAATCTTCACTATATAATGATGCTCCCATATCAATTTGATTATTTGTACACTTGCTGTTCTTGAGAAGAAGAGTTTTTAAGATATTTTCCTATATAAAACTATGCTAAACTTTGGGCCCCTATTGTGCTTTGTGCCAAGTTTGGTTGAAATCGGCCCATTGGTTCTTAAGAAAAAGTTGAAAATAATCAAAGTTTACAGACGGAAAGACGGACGGAAGACGGACAAAATGTGATCAGAAAAGCTCACTTGAACCTTTGGTTCAGGTGAGCTAAAAATGGGAGAATGAACAGATTCAGTTTTAATAAGATTAAAGTAATCTCGTTATATGGCCATTATAATTTGTCAGGTGACCCTTGACCCCAGGATAAAGATGTCTTCCATTACATTACATTTCCAAGTAGTGGTATGAAAGTTTGGCATGATGTAATAATAGCCACATTGAGAGAAGAAACAATAAAGAAGAAAAAAAAATAAGGACCACTGGATTTTACAGATGAGAGGCCCTGATAATGGATTATATAACAGAAGAAAGTGTACACATAGCATTTACAAATAAGAGGCTCTAATTATGGATTACAACTTATGAACTTAATATCTGGCATTACATATGGAAGGGCCTGATAATGAATACATGTACCACATTGGCAACCCTACATGATTAATACATGCGGGAGGGAGGGGGGTGTTTATGGTGGATTAAATATTATAATTTTAAATAAATTAAACAAATTACAGATTGCTGAAATTAGCACTGGTAACAGAATGCTGATATTTGATGGCTGAAATCTTAAATTACAATGCTGTACATTTATGAATTTACTAAGTATAATTCTGTTCTAGTTATTTTTCATTGAAACTGGTAATTGGACTGAAAATAGTAAAAAAAAAACAGTAAGGGACAAATGACATGTGTTACAATTACCGTGCCATAGAATATTGCGCCTTGTAATGGTTCTTGTCTAGATTGACAAGATACTTGACCTAGATTAATGAGATATTTGACCTAGATTAACATGATACTTGACCTAGATTAATGAGATACTTGACCTAGATTAATATGGTACATGAACATGACCTAGATTAACATGGTATATGTATTTGACCTAGATTAACATGGTATATGTACTTGACCTAGATTAATATGGTACATGTACTTGACCTAGATTAATATGATACTTGACCTGGATTAACTTTATGCTTGACCTAGATTAAAATGATACTTGACCTAGATTAACATTATGCTTGACCTGGATTAATATGAAATATATAAATGAAAGCTGTAAATGAAGTGAAACCCAACATAAAGGCACACAAAATTCAAACAAATATCAAATCCAAAATCTCAGCACCACAAACAAGATACCACACACAAATTGCTAAAAGTCTGTGCATCAACATATTTGGCAAAACTGTGTCAAAAGGTCAAGGCCATAAGGATACTGACCTTCAAACTCAAAAATGATAATAGTAATCCAACAAAGATGTTAATGATAAACAGAAATATCTTAATAAAGCAACTTAAGTACATGTATATTCTCATCTACGACTCAGTGGAGCCTGAATTGGGAGATCAGATCATGAGAATGAAAATGTGGTTCTTGAATTTCTCATAAGAAACATTCTTGACCTAAATTTATGTGAGAGTTATCTCCCTTGACAGGCTTCACTATGTCATAACTTAATCATGTTAATTATATAAGATATCTAGATTAAAATTAAAGCTATGACAAAATATAGAAAATAACATAATATAGAAAATAACAAATGACTATAGTTCAATTAATAATTCTAGTAATAACAATGATGATGATGATGATGATTATAAAATGATACTGGTAATATATGAGTATAAATTTAGGAGCCTGCCATTTGTTTCTTACTGGAATATAAAGAATACTAAAAATTACAAAGGAAAACGAAATGATAGAAAAACAAAATTAGGATATTTATTTAATTGACTTAATTTCCATTTCTGTGTTCTAGACTTGAATATTAAAATAGATAAACCGAAGTATACAAAGCTCGTCTTTGTGTGTTTCTCCCCTAACATTGATATCATATAGAATCCTTATTAACATATCTGCCTATCTACCGATATTCAAGCAGAAAACCTGGGACTTGGTCTGCATCTGACACTAAATTTCTTCTTTACACATACACCTATAAAAGGCGAGAAATTAAACTTTTTAAAACTAGCAGGTTGGTTGGTTGTATTAATTTATTGTTTAATGTCCCAATCAAGAATATTTCACTAATATAAAGTAAATTTGTCAACCTTTGCCGGTGGAAGGTGACAAATTTTGCCTGTGCTTGGCGCTTATGGCTGTAGGGCAGGCAGGGTTCTTTGATGTGCTGACACCGCCTGTGACACAGAGCCTTGGTTTTTACTATCTCATCCAAAGGACAGGGACAGCCAACCACAGCTTTGCTTGCCTTTGAACCAACAACCTCATGCCTTTAAGTACACGCTAACCGCTTGGTAACCCCACAAACAGGATGGCAAAGATTAGTTTCCTCACATGCAGGGAGGCAAAGATAAGTTTATCAATCATGAGATCAAAAAGTAATATCAAAGTATACATCAGAAAATTAAACGTCTACCTTTTTTTTTTTTTAATAAAATCAATCCCTCTGTCTATGAAATTCAAACACTAAATCAATATAAACATTATAAATATGATCAAAATGTACAAAAGAAAAATCAACATGAAAGTATAATGATCCGGCCATTAAGTATTGTCAATAATATAAAACCATAATTTTGGTATATAATATCTCGGGTGAAAATAATGTAAATACTCAATCACCCCTAAATACACATTTGGATTTGCCCAAGTCTTTGATTTACGGAAGAGTCTATTGTTTTTCAGGGGTGAACGACTTAAGCACCAGATAACGATGGATTAATAAAGGTAGATAAAAAAACACATAATGCTGCCTCAAAAAATATGGATTTAAAAAAATCATCAACAAACTGACAATGATTTACAAATATAAACAAGTGGTATACACTAGAAATATGTAATTAGGCCATCCATAAAAAAATCTTGATTTGCTGTAACAAGAACTATAAACTCAAAACCCTGCAGCTCAAATTTTTTTTATCATCATTCCAGGAATATTTTTGCCCAGATATTTTCCAATCGTGCATGCATATCTGTATATAGTTTAAAGCCTCCTACCTTTCTACCGACCAACTCAGAGGTAAAGATTTGAGTTGCGTTACAGCAAACTAATTTTTTTTTTATTTGATGTTTGATTCCGGGAGACATCTTACATGTACTTGTCTAGTAATATGACCTCTAAAATCAATATTATGATCTTTAAATATGAAAAACAAGTTTTACTTGAAAATAAAATGTCTCAGAACATAGGGCATTACTGAGTGTACAGTAACAGAATTTTTAATGATAAAACTCTGTCCATTCTAAGCAATTCATATTTGTCCTAATTCATAGAAATACAGTGGAACCTCGCCTAAAGACCACCTCACT
>JACSZP010022995.1:0-12572 GCA_016161895.1 Pinna nobilis
GTATGAAAATTAAAAAGAGTCGGTGGAAATTTCGAATTTGAGGAAACTAGATTTTAATAGAAATAAAATTTGTTTTTTTTTTAAATTCTTCACTTTGTTTATTTACTTTGATTTTAACTAGAAACTACGGAAGCAGAGGGGATAAATCAAATCAAAATTAATTATATGAGAATAAAAAGATCTGAAAACGATAGTTGCAAAACAGCAACTTACAGAAAAGAAAAGAGAAAAAAGTAATAACAAAATAATGAATTTCAAAAACATGCAAAACTCTATTTCTACTTTTGTTTTCAATTTGGAATTTCTATGATACAGTTCAGAAATTTGGAGCATGAAAACGTACATGTATATATTTCCAACTTCACAGTAAATACTAACTAAACACTTGTTGCATAATATATTGATTGATACTGAATGCATATTCTACATTTTATTCGAAATATTTTTTCTAAGTTTGCTGTTGGAATTTTCAAATTAATATTTTGGACATGTATATACTTTGTTTAACTTTGAATTTTTAAGTTATTTTTAATTTGTTTTTCTTAAAAAAAAAAAATACTGCGAAATCATACTTACAACTTTTGTTTCTGTAATATCCCAAAAAACGCCGTTTTATCACTTCAATAAAATCACCAATCTTGCTCAGTAATCTTCAAAAGGCTTCTGTCACATTCACTTCAAGCGATACCATATTTTCACCGATACATTTCACTAAAAATAACTTATGTCCATTCAATAACACCTCGCAGAGTTTTATTACTCTTATCTGAATTATCAAGCAGTGAAAATATTGTGGGAGTTATCTTGTGGTTTTCGCAGATCGGTTTACCGCATGACGTAACAAAATGTTTGACCAATGAAATCCACGTGTCGCTTTATGCGGCATGCGAAATCAATTTCCATGCGTTCTGTCCCTCCCACTGTTTTGAGTCAACAGTACGGTACGGGGATATATTAATCGTAAAATTTCAATTTCCCAATGGGACGTTTGTCATTTAAGTTGTATTATTTCTTTTTTCTCGCAAATTAATATGGCAATTTTGACACATAGTTTTACAGTAAAATACGAGCGCCTGTCAGCTGTCCCGTCCCTCCAAATCTTGACTTGTGCTAGTTGTACGGAAAATTCTACAAAGTCAACTATGCAATTTTAAGGGTTGTTATAATCTTTTCTTCTCTATGTTAACCAATAAATGTTATTTTACTTTCTTTTAGTCGGTTGAAAAGAAAATTGTCAACATAGGGGTTTAATAGCAATCAACTTAACTGAAGCGAATTACGGACACTCGAATAATAAAGGACAATTCAACAAACTTTCTTTTACAAAATCAATAGGAAAGGGATGCATGGTTTTGAGGAAAATTAAGAGAATCTTTCTTTTTTTTGTTATATTTTAGGCAAGTGTTTTGTCAAATTATTTCCATTTATTTGCTTCCAGAAAGCTTGAGTCAGAAAATTTTATAAAATTTATCCCCTATAACTGCGTATTTGCGTTGCTATGTACATATATTATACTGTAAATTTGAGCCTTACTATGCAACGACGTTTTTGTGTGCTTTTATTGAATTTTTTTTTTGTTTGTTTTGGTGCTGATATTGTTGTTGTTGTTTTTAGTTTTGTTTTGTTTATTTTTGTGCGTGTGTGTGTGGATGTGGTGGGATTGAAGATTTTCTAGATTGCATGAAATTAAATTCTGTTTTTTTATTTTTATTTTTAATGCAGCGTTCTATTTTCATCTCATTGCACCTAGCGCTGGTAAATGGAAATGATTTTTATTAAAAATAAATAAAATAACTAGATATACGTGTGCATACACATGTTTATCGATGCAACTTGACATATGTAGCGCAAGGGATGTCATGTTCTGTTTCAAAGTAAAGTTCACAAATATCATGCCATTGAAAACGAAAAGAAAACGATAATTTACAGCTTCAAAAATTTCCCAAGCAATGGTAAATATTTCGCATATTTCAGTCACAAATTACAAATCTACATAAACTTTCTTTAGCCAGAGATCTGACGGACTGAGGGAAACGAGAAATCAAAATATTTCCTTGCGGTGACTTTCTAGTATTTAATTCAGTAAATAAGATAGTATTGCGCCCGATTAGTTGGCAAATAAAGTCAAGTACGACAAGTCTTTATCTAAAGAAGATCTTGTTGACAAACACTTGCGAAGGTAAACAAATCCAGTGATAAACCTTCCGACTTTGAATTTAGTTCGGTAGTGTTTTTGCACCTATTATTGTTTGCTTTACGGCACGCTATTTAAACGGTGTTACCGAGTCTCCGTTTACCCACTGAATGAATAAATACTGATCGAAAAAGTCAATTGAAAGGGGTTTTGATTGTTTAAATCAACATGAGGAATTCGGTGATATATGACTGAGACTTGTCGAAACCTCACAGTTGAGCTCGTATTCCATCGTTCTTGTCAAAGTCGCGCTTAAAATTTTGGTTTCTCAAAAGCATGCTCGACTTTAGACCGAAGGGTGACGGTTCGAATCCCAGCTATGTATAAGATATCTTATTACATAGTAGAATAATGTCCTCTAACCCAGAAAACATTCAATTAACAAATCATTAAGAGTACCTTAGAATTCATAAAGTTGATGTCTTACCGATTATATTAAATAAAAAACAAAACAAAAAGATGAGATTTTCTTGAAGGGAAGAATTTGAAGGATTAGTCTGATTCTGATGGTCAGATATTGATATACAGAAGAGTAGATAACGGTCAGACAGACAGACAGACACAGACAGAGAGACGGATAGACAGACAGACAGATGATCAGACAAACAGATAGACAGACCGGCTGACTGACGTATTTTGTTATTGATAGATGCTAAGTTTAATTTTTTTCTTGCTTCAATAAGATATAAAATTACATTCATGCACATAGATGATTGATTAATTGATAAAAAGATGCAAATCTGCAGAAACGTTTAGGTGTACAGAGGAAAGACAGACAAACAGACAGAGAGACAGACAGAGATTCAGATATACATGCACACTAAAATTCTCCTTTATGTTAATTCGATCAGCTCATTAGCATACATGTGCGTAACAAAGATGTAACATATCTTTGTATATCAGGACTGTACACGTGTTATTATCCTCAATACTCGCCGTTATTTAACTGCCGAAACAGATCCCCATAATCAGTTTCATGCTGCTTTCACAACAGTTTTAGGATGTCCTAATTATCATTAAATTGCTCAGTAACATGCATTATGCATCTAAGCCTGTATATTACCGCTACTTTTCGTCAATTAGGTCTCGCAGCATATGGCTCCCTACCGCATATAGTGTTCAAGTATATCGTCAAGTACGCTTCAAAAGTTTTTAATAAAAATGAAATTAATAAAAAAAACTAAAAACTACAAAATTATATCATGCATAAAAATCAAATGTGGAGGAGGGTGAATTTATGCTTAAGTGTGAGTGCATATAGTTTTTATTTTAAAGTTTAATAAGAAAAATAAAATATTTAACTTTTCGATAAAACAGGAAAGAAGCATCACGAATTGAGAAAAAAGAAACACCATGTAATGATGAAGATAGCATCCTTCTATAGAGGACAAAGATAGATGAATAAATAAATAAATAAATAAATAAATAAATAAATAAATAAATAAATATTTTTTTTCAAATAGATAAGCAAATAAATAAAAATATATAGATACAGTTATACATATACTGTATATACACAGATACATGTACGTGTATTTAATTTAAAAAAAAAGGTGAATGCAAAGTTTTAGATATATTCACTTTTGTTGATACCTGTATATGCATATTGTCATTATGAGTTTTTAAGACTCCAATTTGCTTTTACATGTAGTTTCATATCAACCAAGGTCATTCATTTATTACAATTATGTATCTATGGAAATGGATGTAACATATAGCAAATAGATACAGTTTAAACTAAAGTTTTAGAGTAACTTTAAGCGTTTTCAGCGGAATTGATAAAAAAAACCTGAAAATTATTCAATACAACATGCTTTCATTGATATCTTTATCAACGAGAGAGAGAGAGAGAGAGAGAGAGAGAGAGAGAGAGAGAGAGAGAGAGAGATGCCTACATACATCGCCTACATGCAGCTTTCTATCGGTTCTATTTCCGTTTCTAATATGTCTATTTTCTGGCCATAAAATGAAGAGCTTCAGTAAATAAGTGCTTGTTGATGAAAGAAACAATTTCACGAACCTTAGCTAAGAAACGAAGCAAATGACAGCTACACTTGTAGCACTGATAATTGATGCTATACTTCACTTGCGGGATCGGGATCCATGAAACGAGAGAACACGTGTTTTTCTCCTTAGGTTAATTCAATTGCTCTTAACGATCGTAAAGAAATTATTAGTCTCACATTGCGTGTAATTGCAGTCAAAGAAACTTCGCCGTTTGTTCTCAGTTTTTATTTATTTATTTTCGTTTGTTTGTGAATTTTTTCAAACAAAATATCTGGAAATAGCGGAAAAGAACAACTGTTGAATTGGCACAGGTTCTGATGAACGCCAGGAATAATAAAAATTCGGGAATTATTGAAAAATATAAGGTGTAGTACCTCGTTGTCATAAAATGAGGGGGTAATTAATGTTATGTTTCATAACATAGAAAACGTGGGTGTTATTTGTCAAGGTCTTATACAATTAACAGTGCCCCTTATGTACTTGATACGTGTTCGAATCCGACTCGTGATAGTCTCACTGTCGCCGGAAGTCTGACAAATTTGCAAAAATTAATTGCGGTTGTACATTGGACTTCATAAATCTTCAGAATTTTCTTAAATCTGAGACTTTCTCAATCTCAGCTTCTCAACAAATCATTATTAAGCATTTGCTTGAGGTGAGAAAATTTTCTAACTTAAGAAAATTCTCAAGTTTTATGGTGCCCAGGTCTGACTTCGTGTCAATCGATAGATCTGATATATCATAAATTTGTATGAAGTGCATTGTTAGGAAATTCAAATACAATATATTAATTTGTCAGAAAACACACCTCGGTGATTTTTTTCAGTCTGATTCAGTAATATTCAGTCTTTAATGAGTTCCTTTTCTGTGTCGTTCCACGGGAAATCGGCAAAATGAAAAAAAAAACAACCCAAAAACCTGCTTGATAGAAAAAGGATCGAGTAGACGCCGTCGTGTAACCAAAAGATACGGCAGTATAATATGGTGTAAATTATTTTATGTTGATTGTCAATATGAATAAAATTTGTTGAAAAAAAGAAAAAAGTCTACATGTATTATAGTAGGGTAAAAACAGAACACTGATTAATCGAGGCAAACTGAATAATGCGTTTTCATAAAAATAAACCACGCTTGAGCGACCACCTGTGTTGAAAGACCTTCCGTTAAAATAAGGACTACTTTTCGAAACGCAATGTTCCATGCACTTGAACAAATAGCCGATCGCGAGTTTCTTTTTCATTTTGCTTTATCATTATAAAAGACTGAGCGGGGGTGTTTTCGAATAGAAAGGTCTGGAGTTCGAAACCGAGCCACGGTACGATGGGCTGACCCTGTCTTTCGAATGAGACAGTAAAACAAAGATGTCATGTCACAGTAGGTGTCGGCAATTTATTAAAGAACCCTCCCTGCTCTACGGCCACAAGTGTTAAGCGAAGGCAAAATAAATTTGTCGCCCTTCACCGGCACACGGTGGCGTCTCCATAAGAGTGAAAATATTTTTGAGTGGAACATTCAACAACAACAACAACAACAACATGTACAAAAACAGAAAATACTTGCTGTTCCACTTCTTCGGTTACCTATTTGTGATAAATGACGGTGATATTTTATCTATCCAATAAAAAATACAAGGATTTTATTCAATACATACTACATGTAGATATCTCACAGGAGACCAAACTAATAGACAGTCTTTTTTGATCGGTTTCATATGAATCTGTAACACTGGACATCGGTTTTTACTGTTTCATTCGAGTGAAAGGGACAGCCAACCGCATGATTCGAGCCCAAGACCTCGTGATCAGAATGCGGACAAGCTAACCACCGAGTCGCGGCGGTCCCCCGGGGAAGACCACGTCAGTGGTAGAAATCGGTCTCGGGATTTGTGGTTTGATGGTAACTTGATGAGCTTTAGATAATGTCAAAATGAACTGAATTTTTATGCAAGATGGCTACTGCATGAGTTCCTTTAGATAAGCGTTCCAACTGCATGTAAGTAAGTTGTTGTTGCGTTGTTGTTTAACGTCCCACTCAAGAATATTTCACTCATATGGAGACGTCACCGTGTGCTGGTGAAGGGCGACAAATTTTGCCTGTGCTCGGCACTGCTGGCCGAAGAGCAGGGAGGGTTCTTTAACGTGCCAACACCTACTGTGACACAGGACCTCGGTTTTTGCTGTCTCATCCGAAAGACAGGGACGGCCAACCGCGGAGTGGCGCTGCGGGAATCGAACCCCGGACCCCTCGGCTCGAAGTCGAACACGGAGGCCCCTGTAAGTAAGTAATCATATCTAACAATTTTGCAATTTTGGATCGGGCACGTTGTTACAAATTAACCGTAATTCTTCCTTGCGAGATCTAATATTTTTCAATTTGTTAGAATAATATTTATTATTCTTAACTGTCATTCTCCTAAAACTATATATCCACTTTCCCGTGAGAAGTAAATCGTTTAAAAATCCTCGCGACGTTTGAATTTCTTATTCCATTTCATTGACCATTTTAAAGACATTGAAAAATATGTTCCCATGGAAACGAACCACGTCGGATTATAATTAGTTAAAAAAACAACTTAACTAAACGGATGACATGAAAAATTATTTTTCAAGGGGAAAACGGGACAAGTCGAAGCTGCTGTAGAATTGAAGAAGTCGCAACGTTGCTGTCAACTCGATGCATCATGCTGTGTTTAATTTTATGGGTTCTCCCAATACCAACAGTGCGTGGCGCACGATAAGGGGGACAAATTAGACACGAATTGTATAAATCCCAAGGCAAATGTGTGCCACAATATGGCCATTTATCACTTTTATTTTCTTCAAACCTTTTGGCATTTCATTTTTATCATATATCTTGTTTTGACATAATCAGATTTCTACAACGAGGTGCCTAGTAATCGGTAGGCATTTGGGTTATATTAGAATTTTTCCGACTGTATTTATTATAATATACATGTATTTTTAAATTCATATTGTTAGAACTATCTGATTTCAAAATTTTCAATTTAGGAAATTGTGACATATCATTTTTTATCATAAGAGTGATAATTATTATTCTTATGTGTATCGTTATCCAGGGGGTAGGGTGATATTTTCCGGGGATGGTCAAACTTGTGGTAAGAAAAAAATAAAACAAACCCAAACGCTGTTAATATTAACATCGAAGCATCGATCATTGATAAGTGATCCTAGATAATTTGCCAATAGCATGGGGTCCAAACTCCCTTCGACATCCCCCAATCCGCGCATGCATATCAAGACGGAAGCATGAAAAACAGGTCATGTTTTTTAATAAGCGACAACCCTCGTGGCTCAGTGATCCTAAGTACAGAACAAAGGCTAAGATTTGAATTCCATCTTCGGCATTCGGTGACTTCTACACATGTACATTAAAATACAAATTCCTTCAACGTGAATGTGATGTGAAACAAGAACACAACAATAAAAAGGCCAAGTAAATATTGCACATGCACATGCGATTTTAGAGGGGTGGTCGGGGCGCGGGGGTCTAGACCCCCCCCCCCCCCCCCCCCCCCCCCCCCCTGAAATTTGCATAAAATATACCACCATTGGTCATATATGCTCAAATAGGTTTTTCCTTACCACAAGTTGGACATCCTCCTTCCTCCGAAAAAAATCACCCCAACCCTCCCGGAAAAAATTCTTGATTCCGTGCATGGTATGTCGACGAACAAAAAAAAACCAAAAAAAAACCCCCCAAAAAACCAAAAAAAACCAACTCGTGATTAAAAGTATAAATGCAAGAAATTATGAATTTAAGCACCGGATACTTGTGAATTGATTTAATTCATGACTTTCCGATGGTTCATGAAAGGACATTAATTTGAATTTACTTATCGTGAGAAATATCGAAAATAAAAATAAACATTTTATACCATGTCAAAATATCAATAGATAATTTTCTTTTCCAAATGCTTTAAAAATCGCCAAATGATTGTTTTTCTACTTGACACTAAAGAATCACAGTTTTCTCTGAAAGGTTTTACTCAATTTAAGTTCTTAATGGAGTGTGTCCTATCTGGATTTTTAATCATAAAATCCGTCCCGATAAGATCAAAGTCCGTACAAAGTCTTGATGCTAGTTCGTATCGAAAAATCATGGTGACACGAGTGTTTGTGCAACCTGTTGCGCGCATTGCACTATCAAGCATTTCCCACGAGACTTAAAAGCTGTGATTCCAATTAATTTATAAATGACGTGTTTTTATTTCAAGAGCTCGGAAAAATTGTACTGAAACAGCCGATTGAAAACCGTCTAGAAAAACACTTTGTGACAATCCCGTATACATTATATATAAACGCAACAATACTAATTCTACTAACCTACTATACAAACATAATAGGATGTACGTGTAGGCCCTAAACATGACGCAAAAGTACCGTTGTTTCAGGATGTTTTGTCACTTTCAAATTCATCTCAGTAGTACTGTGACGGCATTAAATTGGTAGATGATTCAGAATTTTGGCTTGCATTGTTGTTTAACGTCTTAATCAAGAATCTTTCATGCCTATGGGTACGTTACCGAATGCTGAGGAAGTGCTATAAATTTTGGTCCATGCCCGATACCTTTGATAACTAGGCAGTGAGGGCATGCGCGGATCTAGTGGAGGGGGGAGGGGAGGTCTGAACACCCCCTGGAATCGGCAAAGTATATACCATCATTGGTCAATTCTACCTAGAGACTTATTTTGACAGGGTAATTTTCTCCTTGACACAAGTTCGACCCCCGCCCCCGAAAAAAATCCTGGAACCACGCATGGAGGGTACATTGGCGTGCCGACATTTACTGTGACATAGAACCTTGGTTTTGACTACCTCGTCCGATGGAAATTGAGGAAAAACGAATCGTCCCCATCGAGGTTTGAACCCATGACCTCGCATCACTTTAAATAACGAGGAGTCACGACGACTGAAGCTGTGACCTCTGCAAACTCGGCCAAAGTCATATATTTACACAAGGCATCGTTTTTAAATGTATTTATATCATCCAAAGCAAGGGCGTAACCGTGAAGGCAAACCATTTTTAGGTTTCGGGGATTTTGACCTTTCCTGCGGACATTATCGTATGCAGTGTGAGATCTGAAAAACACACCAAGCCACGCATTTACGCAACTGTACCTTGGTTTTAGATATCTCATGACAGGAAAAACTTGTCGCACTGGCCCTGAAACTCAAATCCTCGACCGTATGATCCCTAGCTCGGGGTGTCCGAGTAGCGTAGTGGTTAGCGCACTTGTTTCTCACCAATGCGACCCGGATTCGATCATCGGATCTGCCGAGGTAGTATGTGAGATGGTATGGGTCGCCAGCTCGGACACGTGGGTTTCCTCCGGGTACTCCGGTTTCCTCCCACAGCAAGAACCCCCGCACGCCNNATTTTAACTTGTTTGTTAATCGTTGTAAAATAAATAAAGTTTAAACTTTAGCCGAAAACTCAACCTCAGGCCCACGAACGCCTCTTGCGGCAAATCGAGGTACCGGTCTGAAATGTGGATCCCACACACCTTCCGGGAACTATTCTTAGCTCAGAAAAATGAACATGTATCATTTTCACTTTGTTTTTGCAAACTGAAATTGATATGTTTGTCTAAACAGTGACCAATATCATCAGGATAGTGAATCGCTTCAAATTTCTCTTGGCGAGATAACATGTTCGACTATGTTTCTACACTTGTTTTTACATCATTAGGGCCATCTCATACTTTCCATTCTGTTTGTTTACTTGTAAATTAACCATATGCCTCAGATAATTAATTCTAACAGCCGCACGCGCACTCTTTGATAACGCGAAGATGGGCTTGGAATGTCAATATAAATGCTGTGAATCTTGCAGTGCTTCCCCTCGCTGCAAGATATTTGAATATTATTAAGAGGAAAGCGAAATCGTATACTTCTGTAACGCTCCGAAATAGATACTTTGTAAAGCAAGGTCACGTGATTTTTGACAGCGTGAAATTGATTACCCGGGTATGTTGAAATCAACATTCATTTGGGTCAGTAATATGTCTGAGGTTCATTATTGAGAGAGAGAGAGAGAGAGAGAGAGAGAGAGAGAGAGAGAGATCTGGTCGGGCATTGGAGATTACCCGTTAGAGTCTAAAATAACATATCAATGGCGAATCTTTTAAGTTTTCTCTTTATTTCAGCAAACCTTTTCAAAAAACTTGCTACAAATTAATTTCCCGTTCAATTTCGATTTAATTTCTGAATTGACCATGAATGTTTTGACAATTCTGGTTTTTGTCTTGTTAAAAGTATCGGAACCGACATCTTCTCTTTGAGTGTTAATGAGTATTGCAGAATGCAGACTATTAACGTTTCTTTTAGCGTGTTAAACAAAAATGGAAGCAGAGTTAAAATTGTCTTCTGAATCCGTTACGATCATAAATATTGATAATTGTTGGCAAATGCACAATGAAAGTATATTATTATGAATTCTGTGGTTGAAGTTTATAAAAGTTTTTTAAGAAATGAATTTCCACTGTGATTGTATCAAAGATATATACACATGAGCGCCACATAAAATTATAGACATTGTCTAAGAAAGAATTTTTGGCATGTCACTGAATATTAAGGTGATGACATGATTAAATCTCTACTCCTATCATATACTATTAGCTACATGTAATACCTTAATACTTATTTCACATCGTTTCACTGTGATTCACACATGTAATTTTGTTGAGAAGAAATTTCACGATTTGCATTACGACTGATTTAATTAAACAAAATATTCTCCACAATCTCTTTTCTCCTTCACTAAATTATTCCGAATATAGATATATCATTTTCTAAAAAATCGCACAAAAACTTGGTGTTCTGCTCACCTGAAAAAAGACATTCACCATGAAAAAAAACCAAAACAAAACAAAGACAAAGACGCCCCCCCCCCCAAAAAAAACAACAATAACAACATCGCCATGATTATACTTTTGTATTTATGATATGTTTTTTTCAACACCGTTACAATTATGACATAATATAATCTATCATTGCGATATCTAAAAGGAAGACCGAAGTTCTTTTTGTTTTATTAAGTCAGAAAGGTCCGTTATTTCATAGGTCTCAGTTTCATTTACGATTATCTAAATTCTATTGATATTTCTTATACTGAGGTAGAAGGACCGCCGTAGCTGAGTGGTTAACGTGTTTGACTTGGAATCGGATGGCCCGAGGTTCGAATCCCCGCAGCGCCGCGCTGCGGTTGGCCTAACGGTTGGCCGACCCTGTTTTTCAGATGAGAAAGTAAAAACGGAGGTCCCGTGTCACAGTAGGTGTTGGCACGTTAAAGAACCCTCCCTGCTCTACGGCCATAAGTGCTGAGCATAGGCAAATTTTGTTGCCCTCCACAGGCACACGGTGGCGGTTCCATATGCGTGAAAGATTCTTGAGTGGGACGTTAAACAACAGATCGCTCAATGTACTAGGAACGATAACTCGTAGAGGTACGCAACTCTTNNAGGATCTTTCGGGGTTTTGATGTTGTTTTTTTTCTTCTGACGCTTGATTGATTCATTGACTCAAGTGAAATGGAAATGCTCGAAGAAAATCAATGACGTATTTCATAAAAAAGTTTCTGTAACAACTGTCTGATATTGAGTCACAATTTCACGCACAAATCACACTCTATCTCAAACACATCTTACCCCAAGTGAAGCCAACAAAAGACTGAAAACTTAATAAAATTTAAATATGAATCTCATATCAAGTTTCATTTATCTTTTGAATAAAAATCCCCTAAGCCGCCAAGGTACGAAGGAGAATTACTGCCACTTGTAAAATCGAAATTTTGAGATATTTTTTTTTACACGTTACAGCAAAACCCTGCTGTACAAAGAAGAGGCGTGCACCACTATCAAATTGACAGCTAAATGCATCGCACTTCACCAACACTGATGACGTTTTTTTATACATGTAAATGAAATATTCTCAAGTGAGACGTTAAACAACCGTACAACGTGACCAATTACAACATCTACGTCTTAACAGTTAGGGGACCAACGTCTCGCAAGTAGCCTATATTTCCTCTTCGAGACGGGTAGTAATTTTTATTTACATGTAGGATTTACTTTAAATCAAATCCAATTTGTTATCAATTTTTCTTGTAAGACGACCGCGGCGATATTTAAGTGTTTTGACTTTCTATTGTAACTGGTTTTGTAAACACTTTAATCGACTTATTAAACCTTAAGCCCTACACCTGTATACAATTTATTATCAACCTGTTATTTACTTTGAAGACGGTCTACCTAGTGCAATAGATTACCCTGCGGTGTCAGTTTCGCCCATCGATTTCACTGTAGGTCTAGATCGATACGTTCAACATTAAATTTCAAACGTTCACGTGACA
>JACSZP010023008.1:0-14234 GCA_016161895.1 Pinna nobilis
ATGTTGGTACTTCACACATGGGTTGCCTATGACTCAAGGAGGATCCCTATTGATTTTGGGGTCGGAAGGTCAAAGGTCAAGGTCACAAGACTCTGTTCCTTGAAAATGGTTTCCGCACAATAACTCGATTACCTTTGGGTCTACAATGTTGGTACTTCACACAGGGGTTGCCCATGACTCAAGGAGGATCCCTATTGATTTTGGGGTTCAAAGGTCAAAAGTCAAAGGTCACACACATAGCTCCCGTTCCTCGAAAATGCTGCCACGGGGGGTATAAGTCCCGTTAGGACAATTCTAGTTACACATGGCAGATATACACACGAACGGTTAATATACAATTAAAACAAACGAATTACTCAGCAACTCATTCAATATGCGCAGTGGAACAAAAACGGTCTCAGGTATAATAAATGACCGTCGACCAAGATAATATTTTTATTCAACCAATAATTACTACAATACAGATAGTTAAAGCAATAGAATAGTCACTCTCCCTAAGTTGTAAACAGGTTTTTAATTGAACCTATCTCAGAATAATGTTCCTGTCGTCAGGAAATGTATCTATTCAAAATATCTACTTTTATATCAATTTTTTAATAGATTAGCCAATGATTGATGAGGGTACTTTTCATCTTCGCTGAGAGAGGTCTGTTTAACATATACCACGGATGTGATAAAACAGAGGCTGCCGAATCTCTACAGCTCATCCTGGCTGTAACCTTGAGAGATGTCTATGTGCCACAGATTTGACAATACAGTCTGATACCCCTAGAAAGCTCATCTTGACTGTGACCTTGAGATATATCTGTGGAATTTAACACAGATGTAACAATACAGTCTGAAACCCCTAGAAAGCTCATCTTGACTGTGTCCCATTCAATATTAGATATTGCACAAAGCTCCGTAATCAAATTGATTATCTAAATTAATAATATACATCTGTCCATCGATAAGCAAATGCGACTGTGTGTTAATCAGGATTGTTCGATATATAATGTTTATTGTACTTAAGCACAATAATTCAATAATTCAAAACCTTTCCAATAGTAGAAACAAAAGCTTTCAGTTCCACATAGTTTTAAACCCATGGTTATTTCATTTGAGCAAGTCGTTGACCATTGTTGTAAAATTGTGGAACGGGTTTAGAGTATTGGGGAAAAAATCTCATTTAAAAGTTTATTGGTCTGAGAAGGTATCTTATGAGTCCATAGGTGAGGAAAAGTTTCCAATTGGCACGTAGTCCGTCAAAGATGCAGCAAAATCTGGCCGACCTGTAACTGTAACGGGCAAAGAAAATGTCTCAAAAGTCAGAGAAATAATCATTGATTCTTCGTTTTGCCAGAACTGTTGGCATATTGCTAACGCGGTTGCGTTTCATTTTGAAGCGTGTTTAGAAAGTACGGAAGGTTAATCGAAGGGATGAGTTTTTATTCGGTTGGCTTTGTTATTCGGTGTATTTATTATATTTTGATGAACCGATTTCGTCATTTTTAACCACCGTAACAAAAGTTTATAACACTCCTGGAAACATTTTAGTCACATACAGGTAGGACCGGAAAATGAAAATGATAAAATATTGTTTTAAAGTTAATTATAAAACTTTGACATACAACAATCATACATACGACTATCTGCCGAGGCAAGGTTAATGTTTCCGCGTTCGCAGCTATCAAATACACAATCTTCAATATTTGCAACAACAAAATTTCATCTATTACAATTCAAAAACATAAATGCAGGGTAATACTTTTTGTCCTATTCAAATAGGCACTAACGCTGGCATGTCCAAAAAGACTTGTGTATAGGTGATACTCTTCTATGGAAAGTTTTGAAGAAAAAAGTTTACCAAGTTGCTGCTGATATAGGCAAATTATTATTCATGCTTGCTGGAGATGACAGACACGTACATACGTGTACACGTAAATAAAAAATAGAATTTATTCTTACGACCCTTATGCTTATGCTCTATGTGTTCGTGGAAGGTATTGATCTGGCAAATTAATGCTGCGAAATATAGAAAACAAAAACAGTTGATGCAAAATAAATCATATTCATGGAATTAACACATATTGTGTTTATGCTGATTTTGTTGTACTAACATTCATTGACAGAGACAGCTTCTGGTCTGCCATATATAAAGGCAATAATGCAGACATTTATCTATTCTGTCAGGGTACCTTTTTGTATATATATTGGAAAATGATTACAAATATCTTAATATGAATGCTGACTTGCATTTCTTGAAAAGTTTTCATTTTGATATTTTCAATTTCGTGTGGGTGACTTAAGATTTGACTGAGAATTGATTGGGAAATGTAAGGTTTCCAGGGGGTTATTTTTTTAAAGAAATTATCAACACTTGACGTGGAAAATACTGAGTCCCCCGAATTACGGTGTTTGGCAACTCTCGTTTTTAACACATCCTATATCATAGTTGGTGGGGCGAACGTGTACGAGTTACCGAAGTTTAACCAGATTTCTAAACCAACAAAATGTTTGAACAAAATGTGGAAAACTAAGAACATTTTCATACATTTGAAGTCTGAATGTTTTTTCTTTATTTTCAAACCAACATGAAGACGTTTTGCATTTTAACAATTCCCAACACAGCTTCATTGTTAATCAAAGACTTCTTGACATAAAGGTTCCGTCTTTTGAGACTGGGTCTTCTATTAAGAACAAATGTGCTTCTCTGTTAGTTGTTTTCTTTGAATAGAGTTCCTTCTAAAGGTTTAACCTGAGTAAAATAACATCTTGTTGTTTCAAGGGGAAGCCCAGGGGAACTGGAAATAACACACACCACAGAGTCTTCTATTTCTGTCTCGTATTAGGATATTTTATTCAACAGAAAAGCGGTGAATAAAGAATTCTGCATGTAATGACAAATCAGATAACTTCAACTCCTCCATTGTCACTTTCTCACATTTATTTCGAAAAATTGATATCCTGCATAATGCATATATGTTTCTCAACTGAATTGACTCACAAGGTCAGAATTTAAATCAAAACTGGTCTCTGACAAATTGGTTTTAAATGGGGTTCAAACAATCGATTCAATCCAGTATTTTGCATGTTCTATCGACATTATAACGATTTTGTTTGCCTATACAACATTCCTTAGGTCTAAAGCTTGTTCCAATGCTTGTCTAAGCAAGTCTAAGCATGTCCAAGCATGTTTCATAGGAATTTTTAGGCTGTTCTCCTCACAAACTTGTTTTCACTTAGAAATACCCCATGTACGCGATATATCGTATTTATCCTAATCAGGGTGCTGCACGCGGGTAATTGAAGCAAATGCCGCCCCTACTTTTTGACATTTTCTTTGATGATGCAATTTTGATTCCTTAGAAGAAATGTAAAACACTATACCTAACAATATAATCAATAGCTCTTTGTGCTGATTGAATCCCCGAGGGCAATGTATTAATTGGAAGTGATACAATGTAGTAGTAATACAATGTAGCAAATTTTACTAGGTGTGTCAATAAAGTCAATCAAAGTTATTCTCTGTTTAGCACCCCTGGATTGACTGGTCTTGATATAAATGTATTTATTAAGTTTACTTTAACACGTGTGCTTCTATTTTAAGAATCACGTGATTGTACTTCTTATAAACAATCCTTTGATGTCATACCTTGTCTACAGGTATACCGTTCACTCTTTCTTCATTCACAATTTGCTATGAGTTACTTATCAGGGTGTGTAAATTTTCTGACTACATGTATTAAGATGATTGTTTCGGCAAATGCTCTTCTTAAGATGAAGCCTGTTCTCATTCTGAGCTAGTCAAAAATACGTTAATTGACGTTGGATTTTTAATGAACAACGATAAGTATATTTTCACTGCGGTACAAACTTTGAGTTAAAGTTTTGGTCGGACAATCTAATCAGAGTGAAAAGTTAAAACTTAGCCTCTTTCTCCACTGCTTCAATTATTGTGTGTTCTGATGAAAGTTGGTATGCGCGTGGTCCACATACATTAGAAATTGATAGTAAAACTGTTCATAGTATGTGGATGGGTGACAATTGTAACAGAAGCTCCACGTGGGAGATAAGAGCCATTTAGTTCGCTTTAATGTCATTTGAAGATTGTCTTAAGGGTAAGTCAATCAGATGATTTATTGACAATCAAAACTGTATCCCTACTATTAGGTGTGGCGGTATGAAGTCCACCTTCAGAAACTGACTTTGCCTATTTTCACGGTTTGTACTGGATACAGTATTTCATTGGATATTCAATGGATCCTCGTGTCTTCTATCACTCGAGCCGATTACATCAGCAAGCTGGATGATTAAATAGTTTTGGCGTTTCTTTTGAGTTTTTCAAATTCTTAAATATCTTATGGGGGCCGCACTCGATTAACTGTTTTGCTAGTAATCTTTATTCTAAGCTTCCTAGGTTCAACTCATTGTATTGGAATCCCAATACAGAACAATCGATGCTTTTACTCAAAACTGGTTAGTTCCGCCTATTTTTCTTATTGTCAGAACCATCAGGCATTTAATTTTTTGTCGTGCAGTTGGTACTCTCATTATCCCTAGATTGGTCTCCACTCCTTATTAGACTCTCATTTTCAAAGAGAATAATTGATATCAAATATATGTGAAGGACTTTTTTTAGAACTCTGCCGGCATCTATGTTCCGATATATTTTACAGATCAACTGGATAGTGGAGGGTTTTACTGTTTTTATAGTGTTTACCGTCTTGCTGCAGTTTTTAATCTAACCTTTTAATCGATTACCCGTGCATTTTTTCTTGAGGCCGATAATATATATTTATTTTTCTAGTTAAAAAGATGACCGTTATGGTACATAACATTGACTATTTCAGTGTGTTTAAATGTTATCGATGTACAAATACCGGTATATATGATAAGCTGTGTTTCAGAGTTGTGTAGCTGAATAAAATATTGTATCAAATAAATATTTGCTAGACTTGCCCTCATGAAACATCACAACTGATTTCAGCCTATTGGCGTTTTGTTTTTATGGTTTTTGGGGTTTTTTTTGCTTCGATAGCTAACACAAGTCAGACGTTAATGATATATCCTTAGTATTGTAGACACTAAGTTGATACAGTGATCTTTCTGATTGCTGTCAGTGCGTGACTTATAGTACGTAATCTGTTTGAAGAAAATAATTAGAATATTGTTACAAAAGAATTGAATTTATACATACACGTTTAAATGAACATGTTCCTATTACGTCAGTGTACTGAGTTGACATGGTTAAGATTTCCTTGAACTTTTTTTTTAGGTTTAATATTTTTTTGTCCGAGACAAGTGAGCACACTGTTGGGATTGGGGCCCCAATGGTCTCTTACAGCATGTGATAATGTGATATCCTTAAACTTCTGTTGAAAATGTGTCAAGTACCAGTGTAATTTGGGGTGGATAAATAAGTACATTTGCCATAATTTAGATCATATTAGTAAGAGTGCAATAAGAGTCTACATGGTTGACTAATTAACAGATAAGAGTTTAAACATATATTTTTGGGGTAAACAATATATAATGCATTACATGATAGAATAATAAACCCCTGGCCTGTAAGATTGGGGTCAGGTTTGTGTCCTGATATATCCTTGAAAATGGTAAATTATAATGCTTAATGCAATTACATGTGTATATTTTGATATGGTCCTAGAACTTCAGTGTATTGAGTTGACACGGTCAAGAACTTATGAAAATGGTGAATAATAACAAGAAGATGAAAGGATTTATTAATAAAAATACATAGTAGATATAATGGTTTATATGGAAGTTTATATGAAAAACGTTGTGATTTTGTTTTTCAGGTTTCGCGCTCCGTCAATACTAGGAAAGCATATAAATTCGCATTTAATTCATTTTGCAGGTGGTCAAAATTGCACAATTTCCAGTCTTATTTGCCAGCCTCTGTTTTAAGCGTTTCCTTATATTTAGTGCATTTGACTAATTTAGGAAAGAGTGCAAGTACTATTAATGAAGCTTTTTATGCTATAAGTTGGGCTCATAAAATGGGTTAAATAGAAGATACCAAGGGACATTCCAAATAGAATACGTCAACGACAGACACAATCTTGGCCAAAACAAAAAGGAGACAAAATTATAAACAGAAATGGACAAATACACTTACAACTAAAAAGTAATTAAAGTAACTAAAAAACTAACTCATAAGTTAGCTGGTTTAGAAGATCCTTGCAAGTCTGACTTTGTTACTTCCATTAAAGAAGGTTCACATAAATCCGTAGGTAAACTGAAAACCAGAAAGGAACCGTTTTCCCCAGAAATGTTACTTGCAGTTGTGAAAAAGTATGGTTCCGTGAATGCGAACTTGAAAGATTTAAGAATTTCATGTATGTGCTTACTCGGATATTCTGGCTTTCTGCGTTTTTCTGAACTTTCAAATCTCAAAAGGTCTAATATTTCCTTTTGTGGGAATTATTTGAAGTTATTTTAGAATCTAGTAAAACTGATGTTTATCGAGAGGGAAGAGATGTTTTTATTTCTAAAACAGATAACATAACTTGTCCTTATCGCATGCTACAACGATATATGGCACTTTGGGTGCACCCGAAATTTACGATTTCAATTATAAATCTTTTGCCCTTCACAGTCAGTTTCTGGTCAGAATGAGCTACTGCAGCAGCGAATTCTGGGGTCCCTGATCGCTTGTTCAAGAAACACGGACGCTGGAAAAGTGACAGAGCTAAAGACGGTTACGTCAAAGAGAACTTATCATTGAGTTTGTCTGTCTCACAGAATTTAGGCATCTGATAGAAATATGAATAAATGAATCATAAAATTTCTTTTCGCCTTTCTTTGTTTTGTTCGAAATACATGCGTACTCGTATGGCGGGCAATTCCTATATCCATCCTTGTGTTTGAGTTATTATTTTAAATATTTTATATTTGTTTGGGTTTACGAATAAGAACATAAATGTATTTCTTATGTTTGCTTTAACACATGTGTTTCTATTTTATGAATCACGTGATCGTACTTCTTATAATCAATCCTTTGATTGGATGTCATACCCGTTATACAGGTGTACCAGACACTTTGTAAATATTTTATGTTCGATCACATTTCTTGTATATCCTGGGAACCGTTTTGTCCATCTCATGGTCTGTAACGTACAGTAAAATCTGTCTTAGTGACCCATTGAATTAAAGAAAAACCTGCCATATGTGACCTTAATGCGAGGTTCCCAAAATGTTTTTTTCCTACACAAATAACAAAACCAGCACAAAAACAATGAAAATAGCAACAGAAACTGAATGAAGGTTGTTCTTGGTTTCTAGCAAATTACTTTCCGCTGCAGTTTGCTTCCGCGTAGGGTAAGTATGAGGATTTAATTCAAAGATATTTGCTCTAGCTCACTTATCGGTTAGCTTACAGACTCCCACACACGGCGAGGATTTGGCGTGCGCCATCGGTTCAGCGCGTATTACGTGAGATCTGCACACGGCATTCCCCGGAAACGATGAGCAAAGCGCTTGCAGTGGAGTACGGTAACAAGCAGACTCCACGGGTCACACAAACGATATTCAAAAGGTCACAGGTTAATTGTCGAGAGGCGCATGCGCATCAACAAGATTGTGTGAGCAAGTGGCGCAGTGCACTGTGACCCCACTTCGTGCTTCACAGAACTTTTTCTACGCTCCGTTGCGTTCATACCCCAATAAAATAAGAGAAATGCAAAACAATACGTAAGTGACACAATACCGATTAAGTCATTTGGAAGATGATAGTGAAGAAGACGATAGCAAAACGGAATAGACACTGATAAAATAAGCTAATTCGTTTTCATGTACATACAATATATAATTAACATATTTGTATACACAATTAGGCCCTCCATACGACCAATCTTTATCTCTATCTAGTTTTAGGGCATTAAAAATAATTTTCTGTCCCTCGCTCTTGTTTTAAGTGATAATTGCAATAATATATCCTCGCGTTCCTTATATTTTATTTTTTCAACGTACGTTTGTTGTCTAAAATATTGCCGCTGAATTTCTCACTTTTAAATCATTATTTCGCTTTTCCTATGGGTCATTGCTAACACATTTCTTATTTTCAATATAAAGTTCCCTTCATATTGTCTCTGTACAACTATCGTTATCTGAATTCAAATTCTCCATTCCTTTTCGGATCACGTAAGCATGTATTGTTGCTAAAATTTTGTTTGCTTGTTTTTGCTTTACGTCACACTCGACAATCTATCAGTCATATTGTAGCGGCCAGATTTCTTTGGAGGAGGAGAGAGTCTGGTTACAAATGCACCCGATGATAGACAAACGGCCTTCAGAAAGTAAACTGGCAAACTTTCTCACATAATCAAGGAACCCGCATCGACAAGAGATGAGAGACTGAGTGTTTTAAAACGCGATGCTCTATATATTCGGTCACGGAGGCCCCTGTTGTGGTTAAAAAGCGTTAATATTCCGGCAGCACCTTTATGTCCTCAAATGGAATAAACAACAAACCCAAAAGTGAACGAATTTTGTCATTTATTCCAATGAATAAAGACGGGGTGTTAAACAACAAAAACAAAGTCGGGATCGCCATAACTACTAAAATACAAATGACTAACGGCGATCCACTGACCATAAAGGAAACATATAGTATAATATCAAAGTATGAGGGTGGCGACCAAAATAGCGCCATTTTCCAAAAAGTTTATGATACAAATACAAGATAATTAATATCATAGTGCATGATTCAAATATACGATAATTGAATTGAAAACAACGTTATACATAAGTGTGCAAAATACAGTTGTAGAAACAAAGAAATCATAATTAAGGTTGGCGATGAGGGAGGTGGAGGGTTTCTGAATAAAATATGCGTCTGTTCAAACCAGTAAATAGAGAGCGACTGAGGATATTACTATAATTAGGCTTACACATCTGCAAATGAATGGTCAAAGGCTTATCTATTTATAATTACAGTGGAACCTCGCCTAAAGACCACCTCACTTAGGAAACCACCTCAATATTAAGACCATCAAAATTCAGTCTGTTTATGATTATTTCATGCTTTTACAACCTCACTTAGGAGACCACCTCACTAATCAGACCAATTTTTGCCAGTCACTTGGGTGGTCTTAATAGCCAGGCTCCACTGTAATTAATGGCAATAAGATAAGCGTTGCTGACCGCTGTTGATCGTAACTGTTATCAGCCACTTAAGTGAATACAGTAGTTTCATTCATACAGGTTTCCATTTCGTACATAAAGGCCATTATTTAAAAATAATGTTGTTGAATATGGAGTATCCATCTCTCAGTTAATACGATACTCTGGAGCATGCGTTTCCTATAAGACATTCATTGATGGGGGGTTACCGCTGACAAAGAAGTAACTAAACCAAGGGTTCCTTTTTTGTATTGTTTTTGGTGAATTTTTTATATAAAGAAAAGAAATTGTACATTAAAATCGGATCCATTTTGCCGAGACGATTTTGCAGTTTTGTGTACCCGTTTATTTGACAGATGGCCTTCCTGTAAATGCAGCAGCGGTAGGAACGGAGTTATCTTGATTGTGCATTACACATACAGCTTACATGTAGGTCCACACAGCTCAAGCGCCGGGATATGTTGCACGGAACATGATTGAGTTACAGAATGAAAGAAGAAGGAATAAATAAGTAGTTCCCAGTTCCAGCGCTTTTTTTTAAATTGAAAATTGTAATACATAAAACAAATAACATTGGTTGTGTATATATACATTAATAATAATAGCTAACTGACGATTGGGTAATGTAATCTTCAAAAATTCGCATTGTTTTCCAGCGGTCTTTTCTCTTTTCGAGGATTTTCCTTTATCTCATTTTAAATTCCGGTATTTGATAGGTTGGTTTGTCGTTTATATTATTGTTTATCATCCCACTGAAGTTTTTTAACTTATACGGAAACGTCACTGTGTGCCAGCGAAGGGCAACATATTTTGCCTTGCTCGGCATATACAATGAACTGCCGTAGAGCAGGGAGCGTTTTTAACGTGCCAATACCTACTGTGACACGGGACCTGTTTTTACTGTATCAGCCAACCGCGACGTGGTTTGGGCTCGAAACCCGGAACCCTCGTTTCAAAGTCGAACGCGCTAACCACTGGGTCACGGTGGTCCCTCTTAAATAGATATTAAAACAACAAACAAAAGTAGAACACCCCATATGTTAGCGTAAGCTACTGCAACATTATTGTTGAGACAGACAAATTCTGTAACTTTTAAGTGTCCTTGTTTCTTTTTGTTTCCGACTGCGGACTGAGTAATTAAAAGCGTTAAATGTATGTGAATACATTTACTCACCATTAAAAATGGTGTGTGCTGATTGGCTAAAACATGAAACATTGCAGCGATCTCTTCTTCAAATTGAATAGAGGAGAATGTCAGGAGGTCAATGTCTGTACAAACTATTTGAGGGTCTGACTTAGATGATTTCTTTCCTCTTAAAAATTCTCTTTTAAATGTTAATGTTTGATTTTCACCTCTATCGATCTCTGTGTATGATAATTGTAGGGAAGAGAGCCATTCCTGCAGCTTCGATGCCTCATTCATATTGATAACGTCTGTGTAAATAAATATGCCGGTGATCTGTCTGAAATCACATGTCGCACTCTTATATGGATGCATATAAATAAATGATTGGAAAATCCCAATTTTATTCACGGATAGAAGATAAATCAACACGGTGACATATCGTTGTAGACTCTTTGATTTTTCTGCTAAGTAACCGCTGATGTCCCAATCAAAATCAAGCCTTAGACTTGTATAGACTATGTCATAGGTATCACATCGTGCGCCATGATTGTTGAGACATCCTAAATGAACACATTTCACCTAAAAAGAAAACGAAGGAGGTATAAGTGTCTGTCCGTATGTGTAAGCATTCTGGGTATTAAGAAGTAAGATATAAATGATCAATTTGTCCATGTTCAATACCAATTAAGATCGCCGAGCAGTGCCTTTTAATCGAATGAGATAGTAAAAATCGGGATCTCTTATCACAGTAGATGTTGATATATTACAAGATCTGTGTATTGAATTGACAAATTATTAAATTAACCTGTACTATGCTGATTATCTATCCCTGGCTCAAACAAACAATAAACTGGAATATAAAAAAGAACTATGGAACCTTCTTTATTTACGTAATTGTTTGGCAACAAATACTATAATACGACAAACAAGGGAAGGGTAGGAACATGAGTTTGTAAAACATACCTGAGATCCAGACAGAAGATCTTCCGATTTACATTTTCGATTTTCATACTCCATTTGTAATTTCTTTCCAAACCTAATCAACATGGAGTGATGTCGAGGTGATCTTTCAAATATATAATTGGTCAAGTCTACGTTTTGTCCCTTGATACAGACACTTTCACAACCTAAAGGATCTATATCTTTTGGACATTGTGAAATAACATCCACTGGTATGCAATGTCGATTACGATAATTTTGACCGAAATAAACGACAGGTTCTTGGTATTTGTCACACCTCTTATCTTCTAAAGGAAGGATCATTTTATCTACTCCAGATCTAATACAAACTCTTGGTGTCATATGAGAATTCGGAACTGGCAATAAATCAAACTTAGAAGAAGCGGTGAGAATACTGGATAAGTTCTGTATAACAAGAGACTGTCGTGGAGAGACACGTGTTGCCAAATTCCAGAGAGAAACGTCAAAAACATCGTTGCATAGGGCGCAAAATACATTTCGAAAAGACATACCGTTCTTGCTTATCACTGGAACGATCATAAGAGGATCGACATCTGAGTTTGTTTTTGAACATTTCTCGGCCAACATACCTCCATGGTATTTTGTCATACACGTTTTCACCATTACAAATCCAAAGCGTTTCAATGAGGTTTTAGAATAATCTGCCATCAACTCGCATGTGAATTCATTGTCAAAGTTAAGTAGTGATGAGTTCTGAGAGGCATACCCCAAACAGCAATCATTGAAGGCGTCACAGAGGGAGTCGCAGTAACAAGAGGGTAGGGATTTTGTTTTACAGGAATCAAAACAATGCCTTTCTTGAGATCGTTTTGTCCTTGAATTAAGTAGATGCCCAAGTATACTCCCCAAACCGATGGTGTTCATTGAAATCAGTTGTCTATCTGTCGCTCGTTTCGCCAAGATCTTCCCATTATAATGTGTTTTAGAACTGATATCTGATATCAACGTGGTGACAAGAAGCCCGAGAAGTAGAAGCATTATCAAAAGTATCGCTGTAGACCACGCGAAGTTGCTCGTTGAATTTCGTATTTATGTTGGCTATGTGTTGAAGTATTTAGACAAACATTTCAGGAATTCCGACTTTGTTCTGTGCCTGCGCAGAGATTGTTCATCATCTTAAAGTATCTTCTGAACATAATTACTACTTTCCACAAATCATTCCAGTCTCCGGGTGTGCATGAATTCATACGAGACCAATCACTGGATAATACTATGAATAATTGCCTTAAGTGTAGGCTAACATATGAAAGGGTGGAGTTAGATCTTTTCTGATATCCTAATTACGTATCATAAAATGGAATTACACATGCGAAATAAAAGAATTTCTGAATTACAGGCTCCGCAGAAATTGATTTATATAATTTTCATGTTTTCAAAATGGCGTTTTTATAATAAAAAAAAATCAACCATAGGTCAATATAACAAATAAGAAATGCTATTATTGTTAAATTCATTTCACAACAAACATATGTTTTCTTTTCTCTCATTACAAATTGAAAATTGCAGATACCAGGGTATCATTTCTAGGAGGTCATATACAAATTTGGTACACATTGGATGGACATGGACCTCTTAATAACCAAGAGGTGGGATTAGGTATCATGGAGGAGTAATCTGTTGTCCCCTGGCTCATTCAAACCCCATATTTAAGAAAATTGTAGTTTATTTTAAAACAAAATCGAAAAGTCATTCTTAAACCATATAGCTTGCCAATTTTCTTCAAGATAGAAATGGACGGCGCTATTTTGAGGAAATCCTAAGTAATTCCCCAGCGATGGCCTAGTGGTTAGCGTGTTCGACTTCAACTCGAGAGATCCGGAGTTCGGGCCCAAGCAACGGTACGGAATGTTGTCCTTGTCTTTCGAATGAGACGGTATAAACCGAGGCCCAGTGTCACAGTAGGTGTTGGCATGTTAAAGAACACTCACTGCTCTAAAGCCATAAGTGTCGAGCACAGGAAAAACTTGTCGCCCTTCACTGGCACACGGTGACATCTCCATATAAGTTGGGGACATAAAAAACAATACAACTAACCAATAAATCTCATTATTTTCAACACCTGACCGAACAGGCTCCGTTCCTTCTGTTTTGATCGGTCCACAAAAATCAAATCTGCGCATTGACATAGCAGCGTATAATTGTTATGTTGCAGTCTAAATCCCCTAAAAAATAGTTCACTAAGTTATTCTATATACAAATCTAGCTTTTAATAGAAAACACTGGGACAGCTTATCATGATCCATTCATTATATAATCATTTAAAAGAAATTTGCTACCATTGTAATTGATAAGTTTTGATAACTGAATCGGGGAAATATCATTTTTTGTTTCCGATAAAATACTGCCCGACGTGTTCCATACCGGTTGTTAGACTGTTCTATACACACTGCTTTTGACTACGGATTACTTCATTTACCTGATCAAGATAAAGAGCTCACGGCGGGTGTGACCGGTCAACAGGGGATGCTTTCTCCTCCTAGGTACCTGATTCAACCTCCGATGTGCCCTGGGGTCCATGTTTCCCCGACTCTTCATTTTGTAGTTCCTGTAGGAATTATGAGAACGATCATTGTTTGTTATTTTTTGCCATTTAACCAGAATTGAGATAACACGGCGATCGCGATCGACTTCATTTGATACAGTTTACGGCAAGTTCAACAATATCTCAGTTAGATGAGATCAGTCATGGCGGTTTACTTTTTGTATATAAAATGTACATACTTTTTTATGATGTAAAAATATTACATACCATTAACAATACATTAAATCTAAATTACATACTTATTAAGTTAATATAAATGTTATGTAAGTCTTTTTCTCAACCCTTTTTTTTTTCTTTGTTAATGGCGCCTGGACATTTTCAATTATAATTTAAATCAATTTCATCATAAAAGTTTCTCTGGCTTATCTTAAAACCAATTCACACTATTTACACATGCTTTACTGTGAGAGGATATACAGTCGAATTTTGAAAACTCGAACGTCGATCTCTCGAAGTTCTCGA
>JACSZP010023010.1:0-13792 GCA_016161895.1 Pinna nobilis
TATTCGATTTTAAATTTGTTAATATCTATACTAGATCGCACGAATATTTAATGATCCCTGGTTGAAATGTCGAATTTCATTACCCAATCTTATTTTTGGCTACAGAAGTTGTGTAACATTTATCTGTTTGGCTTACTTGGGTTATGCCAATATCGCATCATTTGCTCTTACGCGTTTGAATTACATGACGAATCAGGCGAATAAAAGGATGGGGGATATCAACTATTTACAGAGATTAATTTCACTGGAACAGTACGATGCGTATCGTAATCAGAATATGCGCTATCTACTCGTTTACCAGAAGTTCCAAACAAAAGGTTTCCATATGGAGTCTGTCTTTCTAATAATTATTCATTTAAAGTTGTTCCGATAATAATTATACAATAAAAATTGAATGTGCGATCGGAAGATATTGATTAATGTCAATTCATACACTATATTTTCAATGTAGGTTCACACAATTCTGTATCGAATGATCTTCAAGTGGCAAATACAGTTGTAATAAATGGCACTGAATGTAGAAGACATCATACTGCAATTAATGACGACGTACATGTTTGCGTTTACAACAGAGAAACTGGAGCTTGCAATGTAAGTAGATGAGTTTTTTATTATTCTTAGAAACGTCAATCTCAGATGCTGTATACATCAATGAACCCTGTAGTTTTTCGGAAATTTATATATAAAAGTAAATTATATGTGATCATTATTTTAGGGTGACTCTGGAGGACCTCTGGTGTGTGAAGTGGGAGGCGGTAAGAAACTAATTGGTTTGACATCGTGTGGAAGAATCAACTGTCCAGTAACTTATCCCTCCGTGTACACACGAGTGTCAAACTATAAGACTTGGATTGACAAAGAATCGGGAAACTGAAATCACGTCATTGTACGACTGGAATGAAATAAACGAAACTGCATTTGAATTATAGTTTCTTTTACATTATTAAAATACAAAGAGAAATGGATAGATTCTACTGTACAACGACATTTCAATATTTTTTTTATTTATTAACTGAATACAATACTGTGAAGTTATATAAGACAATTCAAAATCAAAAGTCCGCAGTTGTCTCCTTTAGCTATTGCCATTTCACTTATATGGAGACGCATATGTATGCCAGTGAAGTGACATTTGTTTCCTAACTAAAGCTTCTCAACAAATCAAACTTCAGTATTCTTCTGAGTCGAGAAAATTCTCAGGCTGAAGCTGGAGTCAGATGAAATAATTGAGAAATTAAATCAAGTTTAACTGGTAGAGACGATTAAAGAAACAAAATCAAGAAGCATCTCAATATTACACTCAATGAGACATTGCAAAAAAGGCATCGAACCCACCGAAATATATATTTGTAAAATGTTGACAACTGACGTGTTCTTTTTATCCTTTTGACAACAACTTTTCATTTAATTTGTTGCCTCTGTATAAAAAATATTCTCACTTAGAACATGTCGTGCACATAGGATTACATGAGATAGAAAAGCTATACATGCTGGCCAAAAACGGATTTTACTACTAAAACGAGGGAAATTGCAGATCGAAAAGCCAAATCATTACGACCGTCGGCCAGCTTGGTTGTTATATATTTTCCCGTCCTTTCTTTAGTACGTAAAATACCCAAGCAGAAAGCATGTGTTCCTGCTTCTGTGGTATATTTAATCTCTTGTTCATTGAGATAAATATAATCTTATCACCGCTTTGTACAGGGACAGCAAAATCTAGCACTAGTGTCAAAGATTTGTAGTCCATGACTAGACCTGCGGATTCCTGAATGTTGCAAATCTTTAACATTAGGGTAAGATTTTCCCGTTCCTATATAAACCGGTGAATGATTAATCTCGCGTCCTCAAATAATACATGTTTAAAAATCGTTAACAAATCCATGTGTGAAACTCTTTATATTCAAGTGGACAAATAACGTAAAAAAGTTGTCAAAATTATGACATGTGACGTCAGAGGGTTCGAAACAAACACGTGGGGTGAGCGATAGAGAGATATTAGAATGGGTAAATTGGTGGATAATTCTTTCCGGGGTGAGAGGAATATTGTCTTCACAAACGTATGAAAAATCCATTATTATGAATCGACAAAACATCGTCAATGTGCCTGAATGTCGAATTAGAGTCCATAACTCCTTTTTTCATTTGACACAGTAATTAGTTAACAAAGTCTGCTGTATATGAGCAGAGGAAGAAGTCTGCGAAAATGGAGCACAAGTAGTCCCATAATGGAATTTCGACGGTCTGCCGACAGACTTGGTTTCCAAATGATATAAGTAAATTGTGTATAAGAAACAAGCATGTTTTCTATGTTTTTTTGTATGTTTCAGATGTAGGGTAAAACCGCAGGAGGATGGAGTTATATAAATTCTAAGTGACCAGAGTACAGTGTATATGTTTGAATCATTTATATATCACGCTTAAAAACATAAGAATCTAGAATAGTGGTTACAAACTATAAATGCAGTCTTACCTGCTTTAAGAGACTTTATAAGGGAAGGGGCTAAAAGGGTCACACATGACAGGTGGTCTCATAGTTCAGGTAGGGAAAAGCCATTTTGGGAACAATACATTCAGGTCACATAAAACAGGTTTTCCTTTAATTCAGTGGGTTGGTAAGGAGGGTTAGGTTGTTGTTACAATGTAACCCTGAAATATTGTATATTGATACCCCGCTCGTAACTTGTTTTCAAATTTATCGCCCAAAAATCAGATACCATTATTCACAGACAAAGTTCGCGCTTCCAGCTGATGGCAAAACAGGACAAAAAATCGTTTTAATCATTGCGCACATCTAATTTCGTGATTTTCTGATGTATGAAAAAATTGTAAATTATGATGCAACAAAAATAAGATGTAGATCTATCGGGTGTGTGCAGCAAATAGATTGGGAACGCTGACTCCTTTCGGACACCTATTTCCATCCTATTATTGCAACGAAGCTATATCGTGTACCACGTGATATCAAATAATGTTTGTGTTGGACTGTTGTCTTCAATGACTATTGAACGTACTTCTACGCAATCTTCTCACTGAAATGAGGTTAACGCAGGATATCGTCCTCTAGCGTCATTTTAGAAACAATAGTCGCACACAAACATTATAAGGTATTACTCGGTACATGAATTAGCTGCAATTCGTGTCTTTGTCGTTTCTGGAAGGACTTGGTAATCGTTTATGCCGTGTTACTTCGTCATTTTAATTCAGATATCGCTGCATGACCAAACTAATAACATGGTGCAGCACACTACGTATTCTTTCGCTACTTCACGATTTTCGGTCTAGGTACTCTGTTGATGATGATAATAATAATAATAATAATAATAATAATAGTAATAATAATAATAATAATAATAAAGCCAAAAAAAAAGAACCAAAACCAAAAAAAAAAAAAAAGAAACAAAAAACAAACAACAAAAACAAAAAACAACAACAATCAATTCGGCGTTAGTGCGAATATGGAAGGGTCATTTTCTATATGAGAGAAAGACTACAACTGATTGGTTGTTTTCTTCAAATGAAAGAAAGAAACCCCCAAAAACAAATGAAATAAAAATGCATACTAAACTAATTATGCACATAAAGGTGCCAGGGAGACAAAATTATAATGTTGTTGCCGTAATATATTCCTCTTGGTTTCCCTACAATTAAAAATGGCAAAATAACAAGAAATTAACTCAGTTTGACCTAATATATTCTCCTTGATTCGACCTACATATTTTTTTTCATTTTCCGTTCTATTACCTTTAATCTGTCCATCAAGTCTTATTTCATGATTCCTACTGTGATCTGTAAGTCGCTCTTATTAGCTTTATAAACAAAACATGGAAAAGATTTAACGACAGGCATTGAAACTAAGAATTCTTTTTCTTATTCATAGAAACCCAGCTACATATTAAAAACAAACAAAAACAAACAACAACAAAAAACAAACGTACGCATCGGTGATGCTATTTTAATAGTGACTCACATTCCCTTTAAGATAGCACAAAGGCCCCATAGATTATATTCCACTCGTCAAGGCTAAGGGAAACAACTCTTATAATACCTATGATTTCTTGTTTAAGATTTATGTTATTTACAAAGATTAAAAACAAAGTATTGAGATAAATGATGTCGTCTCTTTTTCGGTCTAACTTATTGAAAAAAAGCCGTTCAAGTGAATTATGTCAGAGAGTCACACCTTAGGAAGCTTATATAAAGGCTGAATAAGATATGCATGTAGTATTTTATTTCTTTCATTAGGCTAGACCGATCAGGAAACGATGTAATTTATCTCAATACTTTGTTTTTTTCTCTTTGTAATAAACATAAATCTTACACAAGGAATCATAGGTATTATAAGAGTTATTTCCCTTAGCCTTGCCGAATTGATTGAATCTGTGGAACCTTTGTGCTATCTTCAAGGGAATGTGAGTCACTATCTCGTTCGTTATCTTTTGTGTCAAAGGAAGAAAAAGGTATCGGTTGACTATATTTGGACATTAAGGCACAATGACGACGTTTTGTCCATTAATGGTGATAATTTTCTCTCATATGTGAAGGTAATATTTATCTCCTCCCGGATTGAATAATTCACCTATTTGCCAGCTCTGAGATATCTGTCTCACACCCCATGAGCTTGTCTTGCACCCTCGGGCGTCACATGTCAAAATTTTGACCTTTTTAGTGACATTGCATATAAAGATCTATACATGAACTTTTAGACGCATTATTTCGGGATGGGAAAAAAATAATCAACCACCACTTTGCAAAGGAAAAGAAAAGCTTGTTCTTATGTCAAAGATTTGCAACATCGACATCACTGCAGGCCTAATCGTTGACTGCAAGCCTTATCGTTGACTGCAAACTTTAACTCTTGGGTGAGATTTTCCTGCCCCTGTGCAAAGTGGTGTTATATTTTCTATGTAAATGAACTAGAAATATATTACCACATTCGATATGCAACAGCTTGTTCGGCGTAAGATTATTTTATAAATCGAGACATGCTCCTGACAAAGAAGTTGATGTTACAGGCGTTCTCGCAAATTACAAAGTCTGTATAATGGTCTGGTTTGCCGATACGCATGTCTTTGGGTCAAATGTTGTTTGACTTGTTTCATTCCAGTTGTTAGACCGTTCTTTACACCCCGATTTTGACTACGGATTGTTCCGTTTTCCTGGTCAAGGTTTAGGGCTCATGACAGGTATGACTGGTCAACAGGGGATTTTTACTTCTCCTACGCACCTGATCTCACTTTTGGTGTGTTTAATGGTCCGTGTTTGCCCAACTCCTTATTTTGTATTCTTTATAGGAGCTATGAGATCGATCATGGTTCGTTACATATACCTTTTCATGTTCAAGAAGACACACTTTCTTCTCGGATTTTCACTGAATACAGATAAAGATTAATTAACAACCAAGCTGAGCTATTTATTCCATTGTAGTTATGAAATTGTCTCTACCAATTTTGACTTGATTTTATTCCTAGATTATTTAATCAGAGATTGGCTGTAGATCCGCCGAAGGTGTGACCGGTTAACAAGGGAAGCTAACTCCTCCATGGCACCTGATCCTACATCTGGATTTTCAGAGGTCTGGCTTTATCCAATATTCATCAAATTTATATATTGTTTCTTCATTCTTTTAGCAATTGTAAGCTTGTAATCATTCTTCCTTAAAATAAACAGGGTTTTCAAAATAACTCAGTTGAATTAGTAATAAAGACATTAATCCGGGAACTGAAAATCAATTTAAATTAAGTCCAGTATATCAAGTATCAACGGAAGTGTGATCCACTGTAATTATGCTCGATGATTCCTTTTTATAGTGGGTTCCTAAGCAAGTAAAGTATATGGGTGACTTTACACCATATGGTCCAACTTGTTAAATACTAAACAGACTTTGACTTTTGCCTTTTTCATATAAACTGAGGACAATTCTTGACACCCAGCGAAATTAATTTCTATTTGATCACATGATCAGCCTATTGCCCAATCAAACGGTGTATTTATGTCCGCCGTTCAAATCGATAAGATTTCCGGAATGTACAATGATGTCGTATTACTTTTTGAATAAGAATATATGCGCATATACAATATGCAATTGGGGAGGGAGAGATTGAAAGAATGAGAGAAATACAGAGGACAAGAATGGCCGTGTTTACATAAACAGACCAATGGTCCGAGTGAGAATAATTCAGACAAAGACAACTGTTTTTATGTGTTTAACAACCATTTCTTTTAGAAATTTGATAACGTAAAAGAAACAATTTTTGAAATGCAGTTTCATTTATTTCATATCAATCGTACATGGACGTGGGTTAAGTTTTTAGTTTCAGTTTCAACCCATTTCTTATACTTTGCCACACGTGTGTACACAGAGGGATACGAAGTTGAACAGGATGACCAACCAAACGATGTCAAACCAACCAGCTCCCAAGTGTTGCCCACTTTACACACCAGAGGTCCTCCAGAGTCACCCTAAAATTGTGAAGACATGTAATTAATTATACATGTATTCCAAAAATCTACAAGGTTTCACAATAGTTAAGAGCTTCTAAGTCGACATTTCAAAGCAAAATCTAAGCCTCTAGATTCTATATACTTACACTGCAAGCTCCAGTTTGCATGTTTCCAAGGCAAACATGCGTGTCATCATTGACTGTGTTACCATAAGACAGCTGACAGTCTGTCTCACTTATCACTGTTGTGTGTGCCGCTTGAAGTATATTCGGTGTAGATGTGTGTGAACCTATGTTGAAATATATAACATAAATTGAATGCATCATGGTGCACCTCAGTATGAACCAATATGAAATGTCTACAATCTAGATATAGTCGACCCCTGACAAATTGAAATGGAGAATGATTTCTTATTTCAAATAAACAGGCTTTTAAAATAAATGTATTTGTTTTATGTTGAAAATAATAGAACCCAACACTTATTTTGGAATTCCTTATGTCTGTTATGTATGTGGGTCACTTTTTTCGTAACTTGTGTAGCGTAACATTTGATGTGCCGGAGGTCATTTAATTTGCGATACCGATCAGGTGTTATCAGATACCCACGCGATACAGCATAAAACGGGTAAAGGCACGTCACCTCACTTCGGGGTACCCCTAGGTTCGAGGTAAATGTTCTGAAATAGATAGTATTTCATTGGTTCACCGAACGTACTACCTATGGCTGGTATTTGTAGACCCATAACGTAAACAGTCGATTACCGGTGAAAATTATTCTATGTCGTATGAATGGTAGGTAACATATTATCCCCAAAATGATGAAAAGTGGCAAAAAGCGTTGTCAATTGTTCATATCAATTTTCTATTCTTTAAAAAATACACCTTAAATGGATATTGATCCAATATATAATTCTTGAAAGAACGCATGTTCTCACTGTAAACATTCATGGCGCTTGTGATGCGATGAACCCTATTGTACGAGTGCACCCGATAAATATTGAAAAGTCCTTTTTTAGTCCATTTTTTGCATCGGATTCTGGTTACCTCCCTTCGAGGAAGTACTGATGAACATGTCGAGTTAAGGTACATACAGGAAATTTAACGGAATATACATGTATTTGGAAGGAATTATTGCATGTTGTGAAGTAATGTAAAGCGTAATTGCTGAAAATATATATCATCTGTAATGTTCTATTAAATATATCGTTTCATTCATGGGAAGGTTTGGTGCCCCGAACTATGGTGACGCAAACCTACATTGAAAATTGAATTGTTATGAGATTGTAAATATATATTATAATAACACTAACTTGAGGATCACGTCGAGTTGACAAGGGCTGATCATCAGATCAAACGAGACATAAAGCGTCTTATGATCCGCCCCTGTCAGCAGGACGTGATCCAGCTCTTAGGATCAAGTTTGTGTTATAATGATAATTTATTATATACCCATCCGTAATAAACGAAAATATGATCTGAGGAAAAATAATTGAACATGAACTATTTTTCAATACGCATAAACATGTGCACAAGAAAGTTATTCGGTCCATAATTATTCATAATTGTCAGGTTCAATGCAACAGATTTTTGTGCAAAAAATATCAACTGTCCAAATATGGAATTATGTTCATTGATCTTGGCAACTTTCGGTATTGTTGCCATGGGAAATTAGACGTGGTTTGTTTACTCCGTCATCAGTTTCAGAAAGGGGTGATATGGATTCAGAAAACCACAATGTGGTGATCCGGAAAATCAGATCACACTCTGCGAAATCAACAGTATCAAGACTCGGAATATCGATAGGTATATAATAAAAGTATCTATCATTATAGTTTACCGTGGCGTAATCCCCATCCTGTGATGCGACAATCCTCTTTTCTATGTTCTGAATTTTCCCTCTCAGAAAGTGTAATATTTTTGATAGTGTCGTCGTCCGTTAAATTCCGATGAAGGTAAAGTATCGCAATGTCAAGTGAGGTAAAATGGAAATAACCCGGATACTTTGAATCGAAGATAAAAGAAAAGATCGTACAATTGCATCACATGGCTATCTTATAATTATAATTGTGTATAATTTTTCGCTGAATACCTACTTAAATTGAGCTTTGAGAAATCTACATTATCCTCAACAACAAGAGCCAGTGGTATGATATAAGATACAAACAAATTAAAAGAATATCATTCTCAAATTGAATTAAAATAAGAGTTCCTTGCGTCGTGCAAATACTAATCCTTGATAATAGATTTAAGTTACAAAATGAAATATTTTTCAATTAATTATCTGTTTAGGTTGAGCTCTTGAAAATCTACATTATCATCAGTAACAAGAGTCAGTGATATGATACAAAAGTTCAAAAAATTAATTCTTACACTCTGTACTTCTTTACAGGGTCATCACTTTCAAAATAAAATAATATGTGCTTGCATCGTGAAAATCATAATCCTTGATAATGGATTTAACTTTAAAAAAACAAAACCTCTGAAATCCCAGACATAATTCAAACCCGCAGTACAACTTCCATGAGGCGAACAAACTACAATGACTCGAATTCCTGGCTTTGTAAGAATAATATATGTGCTTCTATATGCTATACCTTTTGTAATTATAGTAAAACATTATCAATGAGTCTCGAATTGATTTGTCGGTCAATGTGGTATGAAAATGACTAGAAATAAGTTGACTTAATTATTTATTTGTACGTGAGTTTTGATATGCTCATCAGCGGTTTCATATCTACTTTGTTAAGTATTGTTTCGCCGAACGGCTAGTCCTAAGATGCAGTGTGCATAAATTAAGGGGTTCTTATTCAGTTGAAATTCAAATTCAAATGCTTTATTTCGTTTTCTGTAGATTTTCGTTTTATGTACATGTGTATTACGGTTAAAAATATTACCGGTGTGATCGTTGTTATGTCGACTGTAGTACCTTTTTCTCTCAAGTCAGTAGCACCCCCTTTAATTTTGTAAGAGCTAGGACTCCTGCAATATTTGATATATACATGTTATATAAAAAGGTCCAAAACTCTTTTTCACAGTTTCTGAAATGTACCTAGGAGGGAGAAAAACAAATAAATGCATTGCATGTAATAATGGAATGATAAGTGAACACTTATGGGAGTGGGTAATTAGAATAAGTGCGTTCTTTTTTTAACTTCTCAAAACCAGTTTTGTGACCTAACGAAAGGTGTTTCTGAACCATCTTTCATGAATCAAAATAAACGGCTATATAACATTCGTTGCCATAAAGGACGCTTTCATAAATATGCTTTGTCTTTTTGTTTCGTAAATACAATCCCTAGGACACCATTTTCTCATTAACACGAAATAATATGTTGGTCAAACTAGTGTGAGTCATTCGCATAATTGAATTATGTCGTTCCATGAATCATTATATCTTTCTCCGTAAATATATATGTATTACCCTTGGTTAATTCTATCGTTCCCACTTAACCTCATGCGTATTACCTGATTTTTCCTTTTCATTGGTTTAAAATCTGGATTGTTCACGAACGCCTTTTACCAGATTATATTGCAAGCGTTCATTATATGTCACAGGTTTTCATATCGCATCGCGAAACTTTCACACGGAGAAGAAAATACAATTACAAAATTTTCATTATTTAAAATGGTCTCGTATTGTCTTTACAAAGGACTGTTCTGAGACAAAACATCGATAAATTAATGAGAATTATGACCATGTAGGGCCGAAGTGTTTAGAGTTTGAAGTGATTGCAGGTACAATTATAGTAAACATGTGATAAGGTATATACTTACTCGGGGTCTACACAATGAGCTGCCGTAAGAGCGATGTTTTTAGTGTAGTAAACTGCGCCACAAATATGTTTGTTATTTTTTTGCAGTGACAACTGCCATGGATAGTCAGATATATTAGCAGGTGAACCACCAACTATCCTTTGAAACGGGTTTGCACTGCATGCTAAAAAAAGATGAAATACACTACAGATACATTACAAAAGTAGGACGAAAATGAAAAGGTTAGGTCGACAATTATCGTACAATTTTGTCATGTATTGTACTTTTCGCTTGGTGAGGTAAAAAATACAAAACTCGGTAGCATGATGGTTATTTTATTGACCGAAACGTTGTATACGTTGTATTGTCGTACGTAGCTCTGTGATATGAGGGTTTCATACAAGCATTTTCTCGTGCAGCAAAGTAGCTATGCCATGCTGCATGAAGGTTATAGACCTACTACAATAAAATCGATACGTACGGGTCTATGCTCCCCTATATATGAATATTGTAGAGTTTGGTAAGTATCAACAGTGAAAGTAATAAAGATAATCAGTAAAACAAGTCTTTTTTATAATCTGGTAGTAGATGTACACTATCTATCATTGAAAATCACGGATAAACTCGTAAAGATATCCCTTTATGTCCTCAAATGGCATAAACAACAAACCCAAAAGTGAACGAATTTTGTCATTTATTCCAATGAATAAAGACGAGGTATTAAACAACAAAGACAAAGTCGGTATCGACATAACTACTAAAATACAAATTATTGGTGGCGATCCACTGACCATCAAGGAAACATATAGTATATTATCAAAGTATGATGATGACGACCAAAATAGCGCCATATCCCAAAAAGTTTATGATACAAATACAAGATAATTAACATCATAGTGAATGATTCAAATATACGATAATTGAATTGAAAACAACGTTATACATAAGTGTGCAAAATACAGTTGTAGAAACAAAGAAATCATAATTAAGGTTGGCGATGAGGGAGGTGGAGGGTTTCTGAATAAAATTTGCGTCTGTTCAAACCAGTAAATAGAGAGCGACTGAAGATATCACTATAATTAGGCTTACACATCTGCAAATGAATGGTCAAGGGCTTATCTGTTTATAATCAATTAATGACAATTAGATAAGTGGTGCTGACCGCTGACCGTAACTGTTGTCAGTCACTTAAGTGAATACAGAAGTTTCATTCATACAGGTTTCCATTTCGTACATAAAGGCCATTATTTAAAAATAATGTTGTTTCAGGTCCTCAAATGGAATAAACAACAAACCCAAAAGTGAAAGAATTTTGTCATTTATTTCAATGAGTAACTACTGAAATTTAAATGACTAACGGCGATCCACTGACCATAAAGGAAACATATAGTATAATATCAAAGTATGAGGGTGGCGACCAAAATAGCGCCAAAAATCCTAAATTGGTTACAATTTCGGATTACAGCCACCCATCTAAGAAAACATCAAACGAAGCGCAACACACACTTCAAATGGTGAGTGCTCGAGACACGAGCCTAAGAGTAACACGCACAAAGCAAACAATCTGACCACTAGCTAGTTCAACATTTCTATGAAAACCATGCCTTGTTGTTTCTGTAGTGGAACCCAAATATATTGATCTCAGATATATTGAAATCCAGCTTAATTTGGATCTATTTTATTTTCCTGGCCTGTGACTCAATAACTACTTTAACTCACTTATTTTGGAAAACTTGTTAATTTGAAAATCAATCCAGTTATTACTGCATTTCGCGCTAGTGTTTAGATATATATTTTTTTAAAATCAGACTCTGTTTTCTCAAAAATACTTGTCAGAATTTATCAAAGAAGGTCTTGAGTGATGCCGTGTTGTTGTAGTAACATCTCAATCGATGTGTACGTTTATGTAGCCGTATGTCAATGAAAAACAACGAATTCCCATACATTCTGTCATTGAGCGGTACAGTTTCGTTAACGTATTGACACTAACTAAGACATGGGACTGTCTGTTTTTACAATTTCATCCCAAGCAAAGAAGGAATGGAATATAATTATATTCGACAAACATAGATGGTGTGAGCTTTAAAATCCATATATAGCCGAGTCTGCATATATCAAAACCGGTTGGAAATGAATTTGTTCTTTCCGGTAAACCTTATTTCTATTAAACATCGGGTGAAAATAGAAATAAAATAATTAAGCCGGGAATTTAAAATCATTCAAATTTAATTGTGTCTCTGTATATTTATCACGGTCCAATATAATAGGATTCAAAGTACTTTCAGTAGACATATGCAACATGATTGAATTCATAATATATTTGATAAACGCTTAAAAAAGAAGTGTAGACAAATCCCTTTGTTTTAAGTATGAAAAATACGACTTACCAGTTACAGCAAAAGCGAGGAAGATTAGACTGAACATTGTTTCTAGATGTCGTCTGAAATCCGATGCATTATGCTTCTCCCGTGACCGGTTTTATACTTTACTCTATACCTGAGCGTCTGCTGGATTCCCAAACACTTGAGAAAGTTCATGATGCATTGTGTATTAAAGTATCTTATTTTGCAACTAATTACCTGTAAAATGCAGCAGGTGCTTTTATTTCAAAACACAACAATAATCATAATAATGGCATCTAGTGCAGTTATAAATTCAGGTAGAAAGGCCTTACTTCGCAAAACTACAAGTAAATTTATGGTGGCTTTTGCCATTTGAATTTGAAGTGCATGTTCGTAACACGATGTAAATAGCATGAATATATTTATGGAAATCTCTCTCTCTCTCTCTCTCTCTCTCTCTCTCTTGAAACTTTGATTTATTTGATTTAATTCTTTATATGAAAGGTGGGAATAAGAAATCGATTTAATTTCATAATGATCGAGCTCAACATTCTTTTAGATAAAATGAGAGAACTGCATTTCTTTTAACGTATCCCGGCGTATGATTCAAACACTCCCCAAATTTGAATGAATAATTATATTCTAGAAGCCATAATGAATCCCTTTGGATTGTATTACCCGATTTCTGTTAAAACAAAATAGTTTTAATCTGTGCTTTATATATCTGCGCTATTTCAAAACGATTTTTCGACACGCCGCTACCTTATTTGCAGTAAGCAAAACAGAAATATAAAGACAATTTGATATGGCATAGCACTTTATTTCCATTTTAAATTCTGTTCGCGGAAACCTAGGCCCTCACAGACCTATTGTTTTATTCTACATAGAAATAAAAAAGTATTTTTCTAATTGTCATATTGTTAAGTAAATTGACTAGTCGCATATCCGTGATTGAAGAGTCGTCTAAGCGTCCAGATTGAGTGTTCGCCTTTAGATCGTGAGTTTTTTTTATGTTTTTTTGAATGAGTTAGTAAAATCCGAGTGGTTTGACTTTGCCCTAGATTTAGTAATTTCGAATACATCAGTGGTGGTGTAGGTAAAAGAGTTAAATATACCCAGGTATTCTCGACGTTAATTGCACAGTCGAGCCCGAAAATCTGAATAATAAACATAATTAATAATTCGATGTTTAGATTTTGTTGTTGTCTTGTTTTTTAACGTCCCACTCAAGAATATTTCACTCATATGGAGACGTC
>JACSZP010023018.1:11762-27879 GCA_016161895.1 Pinna nobilis
TACTCTTGGAATCGGAATTGGGTAATGGGTGGGGCATGACATATACGGTACATGTGGATAGATTTGATATTTTGAAGTCATACTCTCCAGTGTTTATATCTTCAAAAATCCATAGTCTAAGTGAAGTGCTAAATACAACGTCTAGTCTCCAATCAGTAAAGAATTGATATTCTTATTTATGTCTGAGGTGAAGTCTACTTCATGTTGTAATATGTCCATATGTTGACACATCTTAACTTTTAACAAAGTAAACAAAACGGAACGAAATCGATCATCAATACGGTCATTGGATGTCAATCAATAGTTATCACATGAATAATTAAGGTTATCAAACATGTATTGTCTCCAGTCGACTAATGGGGATCATCTTGGAAATATTTCATGAATATTTGATCATTGACAGGATGTGGACTAACTATGTCATTAGGGTCATGTGACGTTCATATGAATATTCCGTCTTGATTAATCTAGCAATGTGCATGATTTCCCCAATTGTATCTAAAGGATTCCGCTTGGATTTTTTAAGTGGATTTCACGATCAGATCAGAATTCTATTTTTAATTTGTCAGCAGCGTGTTTTTGTTGTTGTTTTTTTTGGTTTTTTTGTATACTTATATTTATTTCCTTACTATATATTAATTTCGATCCGGTAAAATAAAAAATTTTATTTAAAATTCAAATCATGATAATCTGGTCTGTAATCAACATTTCATATTTCATTTGTTTTGTTAACATATTCTACTTAGGTGTAAGTTAGATCGACAAAAGTACAATAGAGTTGGTCTATTACGAATTGACTTCATTTAGCGGAAGAACATACGTAACCGGGGAAACCCAAACTGATTAAAACTTATGATCATTGTAAACCTTTACTTACTTACTTACTGACTTACTGTCCATCAATTTGATGCATACAGCCCACTAGGAAAGGTCCAGAAGGAACACAAACATAGTAAACATCAATACATTTGCAGTTTTATTATACATGTATACTAGCAGAGATTGACGATAAAAAAAACATTGAACTTTATTATAATAGCGTGAGTACCAAAAATGGCAATATAGAACCGAGTAACATTTAACAGATCCACGGTAAATTAAAATAAATCGAGAATGGTTTAAAATGTCATTCAACCTACCACGACCTGTCCTTGTTAGTTCCACAAGAGAGATCTGGCTAGTTGTTTGGTTGTATTGTTTTAAGCTCAACTAACTAATCTTTCACGTATATGGAGCCGTCAAAGTATGCCTGCGGACTACTATAAAGACCAATGCTTGACACTCGTTGAGTAGTAAGGACTTTTTAAAGTGCCGCCAATATCTAGGCCTAAAACTGTGATTCGACTGTCTCATCCGCAGGATGGGAAATGCCAGTCGAGCCCTCAGCACGGATTTGAACCCACGACCTGAAGGCGAACAGACTAGCCACGGAGTCACAACGGCTCTTCTATCTGGCTAATAACCTGCTACGTGTGATATAACATTTGAAAACATTAGCAGGATAAAATTGACAACAAGAAATAAAGTCGAAGAGAGCCTCGCACGAAGCACTTGTTTAATTTTCTGGGTTTTCTTTATGTCATTTAGGTTGAAATATGGGAAAATAGACACATCTGCCCCTTCAGACATGTAGTCTTCGATCCTAAGTACTGCCTGTGGGGGTAATTCCATCTCAAGTTTAGTTTTCATTTCGGATTCCAATTAAATTCTTTTCCTGCACTACCCTGCGGCACTTTTCGCCTTTCGTTGTCGACGTTTTGAAGAAAATTTATCCCACGTCTTAAGCTGAAGTTTCCTGCGGCCATAACTTCATTACAAACCAGAGCGTCTTCTGCTGGAAGAGATTCAATATACAGCCAGTCTTTATCTTATTATCCCCGAGTTCAACGAAATGTCCGCGGGGGAAGCTCAACTATAAAAAACAAATTCCAATGGAATCTTAAGTATATAACTTATATTCAATTCACTCATGCCAGCCCGTCGTCTTTCGTAATTTGCACAACTGTTTCAGTAAGCTTTGATTTGCCATAATATGTATATTGTACATGTATATTATGGCATATGCCATAGTACATATATTATGGCATAGAAAAGCTAACTGGATCACGTAGAGTGACTTCTACTGATATATTGTCCCGTTATTTCACTTATGTTTTGCGGTCACCTGTGTCCTACTTTTTTATTTGGCCGGCGGGTAGCATACTCTTCTAATGCTGTTAAGATTTAATATCATAATACATGTACCTAGTGCAGTCATGGAACGTTGATGTGCCAAATCAACCGTCGGTACTTGGACCCCACTAGACGAGGGATCATGGGGGGGGGGGATCAATTCAATTCAATTATGATACATGTATTACTTGAGCCTTGCAAGGAGACATGCCCCTGTAATCATCGATACAACAGTCCGTTTCTACTCCATCGCGATTAAAGCAATTGAAATCGTAAATACCACAGGCTGGGCTCCTGTCCTAGCCATTTGTAATCCAAGACTAGAATAAAAATTGTGTTCGAACAGAAAAAAAAATCGACCGCACCAACATCCACGCCAGCTAAAAAGTCAGATGGAGATGATTATTAAATATAAATAGTATTGACACTAGTAAATGTATCCACATGTTCTAGATCCGCCTCAGAATCTTGCCATATTAATACTTATGAAGCAGAAATAAACTCAATATAAAAACATTTCTTTTACAAAATATCCGAGACATTTATATTAAGATAGGGGTAAATTGACAACTCTGAAACTTATTAAAATCCGTCAATTTGCCTGCGGACACGTCAAGCTGAGCCTGAAATATCAAGAATTGTAAAGCTATTGGGATCTCTCATGTGGAAGACTTGAATATCACATCGAAAAAGGAGCGAAAGAAAAAAGGCTATAATTAGTCTTTAAGTTTATCCCCAGGGCATTTTATACAATAACCTGCTAAATTCTCAACACCAAATATCGAACACATGGTTTGGCATTTAAACCGTTCTTTTTTATTACAAATAATGCGATATTATTTATTTAAATATATGATTCATAAGATTAAAAAGGAAATTTTCAACAGTACTGGACAAAAGAGATCAGACACCGAGAATTATATTACAGTCTTTCTGCAAAGTGCAGATCGAATGTCTTTAAAAATTACACGCCCTAAATCTAATTAAAAGCATGGCTGCATTTTCGCCTACGGATCTCGACCTAACTCCGGTTCATAACTTCAGAATACCGTGTTCGGTTATACTTCTATTGCCTTGTGACATCAGCATTTTTTTTTTAAGATTTGAAGAGAATTCATTGTCAGAAATTTAGTAATATTTAGTAATTTATTTAGTTATATGTTATTGCATTATCAAGATCTTTCTCTCTAGAATACATGTACTTTGTTTTTACTATGATGGCACCAAATTTCGGTGAATGGTTTAAAACGGTGATCTACGCTCAGTACTCAGTACTCAGTCCAGTAAGTTACACAGAAAATCGGGATTTTTTCTTCATTTTTACTCTGAATTTACACAGATTATGATATATAGTATTCGTCGTCGTGGTTGAGTACACGAACACTATACATAATATGACCGCATCACATCGTCTTGTGAGAGTCATTTTTGTTTTGCAATACCTTCACGCCCCGACCTCGACTGCAACCGTCGCGCTGTTATAAGCAATTTGTACACGGAGAGAAGATAACTATTCTCATCGTACTTGTTGACGTTAATATCTATGATATAATAGCCATCGGGCAATCAAATTTAGGGCCAGTCCTAAAGGAAAAGTTTGTACAAGATCGTCTCACGTGAAGGACAGGGAACTAATCTAGAAAAAAGTTCTTACAAGATTGTCTCACATGAAGGACAGGGAACCAGATTAGCCAAAGTATAATCCGAAATTTGTCACATCAAGAACACAAGTCGAACACCCTTATGCCAAATATTCTGTTACACCTCTGACACTGACACAAGATAAGTGCAGAGTTGTTGCTACATCTCTCCCTGACACAGATAATAATCAAATGATATGTCTAGGAGATCAGGGACAATAAATTGGAATCTGTATTCCATTTTCTAGACCAGGTATTTATCCTATAAAGTTCTTTGTGTGGTGATAGATTTACTAATGGAGCAAAGTTCCAAAATGAGGAATGATTACCAGGCTTAGGCCTACGTTTAATTAATTACTGCCGTCTAAACACTTCCAACACAAAATCTGCAACTAGGCAGTCTTAAGTTTTTATTTTCTCGTCGGTAAGTGAGTTTCAAAATACCAAAATGCAATAACTGTAACAACATTGATGAAAACCCTTCACAGTGCCTTACTTGGTAAGCGTTTCTAGTGATGACGTATAGATGACGCCGCCGACGTCTATGTGGACGGGTGCCGTGTAGCGAGTGGGCGTGGCCGGGCAAGGTACACCAGATATCTTCTGATAATGTCCATTGTGGGTGACCGGTGATGAAGCTGGAGGTGTGTGGGGGGACGACATCCTCCACTGTTCTTCTTGTGCAGTAGCCAGGTGGCTGAAAAGGTAGATGTATAAAACAGTGAATTATCTCTCTACAGCTTGATTAAGCGTCGTACAGATGTACAGTTCGGTGCTTTACTAAACGTAAGATACTAGGGGAAACCTATGATTAACTGGAGGCCGCAAATGCTCGGGCGATTCAGGATAACTGGACGAAACACATTTTTTTTTTTACTTCGCCTGAAGCTAGGTACGTCATTGTGCCCCAAGCGCTTTCATCTGGAAGACATCCTTTTGCTATGACAACCTAAATGATTTGGAGCAAGTACAAATGATAGCACTTCTATATTTCGACTTGAACATATATATAACTCAACATACTTTACATGTGATGGATTTCGTACCATCACTGATAGAAAGGAATATCTACAGTCAAACCTGTGACCCACTGAATTAAAGGATTATCTATCTTATGTGATCTAAATGAATGGCTCACGGCTTATTCCTTCTTTTCCTCTATACATCACACGAATTAAGGGATGACCTGTTATTTGTGACCTTATTTACATCTTCCCGTGGACAGCCGCTTTATAATTTATTACTATATTTGACTATATGATGAAATTGACTTAGATATTGACATTTGAGGGAAACAATTCCCGCATATAGATATATCAAATTAGAATATGAAGGAGACATTGCTCCCTTAACTCCATTTTCCCCTAGAGACAATTTTGTAGGACTCGACCCTTTCCCGTGGGGCGCACCCTCAGCGTCAATTTCATATACCTGCAATAGCCTTACAACTAGGCTTGCACTCAGAAATAAACACTCTCCGATCTAAGTAAAAATTTCGAATTTTCGAATAAAATAACTTGTTCAGATAACCATACATTTTTTCAGTTGTGAGGGAAGAAAATCCTAAGTTGGGAAGGGGGTAGCGGCAAAAACCAAATCGTTATCAACAGGTTTTAAAACTAATTTTCATATTTACATATACATTGTACCTGAAACTTTTTTCGAAGTTAATTATGTAGGTAACATAAGTTACCTTTCTTATATCCGCGGAACATCATCATAGGCCTTACATATAGATAATACACATATATAATATCAGCATCATGGCCATGTAATTCATTATCTAGTGTATGTTTCCCTCCTAAGATAAATCACATTTCACCTCCATTTCCTTTGGCCATTTGTATATTTATTTACAACGCTCTGTTTCTAACATCGCACACTTATGTTTGTCATTTGTAGCCATCATCATAATAATACGAGCTACGTACTCGTCACTTTCTTGTGTTTACCTTCATCGCCGAATTTATTACTGGATCTATACACCTGAGTGATTTAACAACATTACTATAGATAAATAAAATAACGACTTATTTAAAATCAATTCTTCCAGTCCTGGACTAGTACCTATAGATGCTCTAGTAGTACACGCACATGTTCATTGTACTATAGACCATACACCCAGTGATCATAAGCGTATACATACACATTGATTATTATTGTTTAATGTTAACTGTTTTAATAGAAAATGAAACATATTATAACTCTATCAGCCTATATATAGTGGGTGTATGTATATATAAATAAAAGAAAACTACCGAATATGCTAGTCAAACCAAAAATTAAGTGAAAATAAAACGTAAGGAAACTCACCCTAATGTCTATCCAACGCTGGAATCTTACTTGTTAAATTCCCTGATGATTAAAACCCAACAACTCGAAAGTGTTTTATTCACTCACACACCTTCTATTGGAAGGAAACTTTTAACAATGAGCTTTTACTTGTCTCGCTATTGAATTTTAACTCCCGGGTATAGCCCGGGGCGAAATCTCCTATTTCGCGCGAGATCTCGTATTACTTTAGGCTCCATAGTAACGAACAGACCGATTTACTACAAAACAGACCCCGAGGCAAAAATCTATATTTAAGCTGCTAACAGATGCTGGGAAGAAAATACGCTTTTATAGTTCTAGTGTAAACTCTATTTTGATGTAAATAATTGCATTTAAAGACCAGCACAGTTTTTTTTTTCATTTCGTGTAGTGAAATACTACTGATATGTAGCCTAAAACATAAAAGTTTATTCTTTGTATTCATTTTCAGGGCTTGTTAGCCTATATCGGAAATTCAAATTCTAATTCGTGTTTACATCGTTTTTATAACCTAGAATATATGAAATTATTTAATTCATATTTATAGTGTCTTCTGTCTTATATCAAATAGAATTCGGAATTTCAAATTAGCCTTTGCCGGGTCTACATGTATATATAATCTAGTGGCGGATCCAGGAACCATCATGTGAATTTCAAAAATTCAAACTACCCATTTATTTTATCGTTCGAAATGAGAAAATGTAAAAAAAAAAAAAAAAAAAAAAAATCCGGTGTATACAGGAACTTAAGTACGGACCTCTGAAAATTCTGAGTGGGATCAGGTGCCCTGGAGATCCGCCACACTCCGTGAGTCAAGTCAAATGAAAATCATCGGGAATAGATAAAGAATTAATTCCGGTCTCAATCAGTTGTTGTGTTTTTGTTTGATCTCCCACTCGTGAATCTTTCATTTATCATGAATATATCTGTGAAGGGCTACAAATTTTGTTCGGCACTTACGGTCACTAATAGCTTTAACATGCCAACACCTATAGTACGGGATCTCGATTTTTGCTTTCTCATCGTGATACATGTAGCATCAAATTCCGAGCGGGGTGTCGTTTTATCGCAATCATTTCTGTGACTTGGTTGGTGGTATTGTTGTTTAACTCAAACATATTTTACTCCACTGACGCCACTGTGTGTCGGTGAAGGGGGACAAATTTTGCCTATGTTCGGCTCTTGCCTTAGATCAGGGAGGGATCTTTAATAGGCATTCACCAACTATGACACGAGACCTTAGTTCGTACTGTCTCATCCGAAGGAAATGGACAGCTAACCGCAGCGTGGCGCGGATTCGAACCCAAGGCCCCGCGATCGGAATGTTACCACGCTAGCCATTAGGCATGGGTGACCCTTTCTGGAGGTAATTGGTAATAATGTTTTGACCGATCATTTGTTCAGCTGTGGTTGAAATAAACGAAACCACTTTTATGAATAGATATTGACATCACTGAGACACGGATATTAAGTTGTTGCCGTCCTTGCAGATGCCCCCCCCCCCCTCCCTCGCGCACCTTGAGATTTCTTTCAATCATAAATATGGAGACGTCATGATCAGTTGAGGGCTTTAGATTTTTGCAGATGTAGATTGAGCATCGAGGTTGTTGTTGTTGATGATGATGTTGTTCAACGTCCCACTCAAGGAACTTTCCCTCATATGGAGACGTCACCGTGTGTCGGTGAAGGGCGACAAAATTTGACTGTGCTCGACATTATGGCCCTAGAGCAGGGAGGGTTCTTTAACGTGTCAACACCTATTGTGGCACGGGACCTCGGTTTTTACTGTCTCATCCGAAAGACAGAGGCAGCCAACCGCAAACTGGCTTTGGTTCAAACCCCGGTCTGCATTGGGTTCTTTACCGTGTCGACGACATGTAGAACAGTGTCATTTACCATCTCATAAAAGGACATTTAAAAAAACAGAAGTAATGCCAGACTAAGGCTCGAACCCTGGGCCCCAGGATTCAAAGGAATTTTTTTTCTCTAGAACTTGACTCACCATTGAAAATTATGATACTTGGTCCGCGTTTGTTTAGCAATTTCTGTAGAAATACATAGTGGGTATATGAAAAATACACAAAAATATACACGTACTCTATATTCGGTCAGCAATGTTAAGGGAGACAATTCAAAAATCGTAATTGAGTTAAACATCGCAAAAATATGACGACCGATTACGAGTGGATCTAAGTTTATAGAAGTATAAACGTCTCTGCTTTGAATACATGATTAGAGCATTGCACTCAGAACCACTCAGTCTCTCACCTCTTGTCAGCGCGGGTTTGAGCTTTGCTGGGACCTAAACTGATTATGTGAGAAACTTTGCCAGTTTACTTGCGGCGCACCGGTGCTCTCTTCCCAGGTACAGTTGTAACCGGGCTTTCTCCTCCACCAATAAAAACTGGCCGCCACCATATGACTGAAAGATTTTTGAGTGTGGCGTAAAGCAAGAAAACAAAAACATTCTTTGAATAAAAAGAAACAGTATCAGAATAACATTGTAACTAGATGAATAAAACGATAATTTTATCTACCTATAATCGCTTAGGTCAGATTTGTACATGTATATGCTTGACATGTCAAAACATATTCAAATTCAATAGGGGTACACGTAAACGTAGGTAATATGGGATGGAAATCACATAATCTTTCATCTCTTATGTATTCTGTAATTTAATCTATATTACAATGTTTTTTGCATCCTTCTGTGTCTTTATTGTAATAAATATTATATGTAGTATCTGTTTTGTAACCCAGTGGTGGATTCAGGGGGGGGGGGGCGCACCCATTTTAAGAATATATTTATTTCGTTATATTTGTATAAAATGTCAGAAAATTAATAACAAATTTCCAAAAATTTTCACGCCACGCTCCGCTCAGCGAGGACATTCCAGTTACATCCATCCAACTTTATATTAGTTGTACGTTGTATATACGTTGTGCCTCAATTGAGCAATGCATTAACAAAAATTAAAAAGTTTAATTTTATGTCACCATTTCAGTTCTCAATTTTGAAAATCTTCTAAATTTGATAAGGCCACAACTGAAATGTGGTTATTATTTCATCGATATTATTTACGACTATACAACTCTAGGTCCTTAAAACTGCAGATATCGTAGTTTAAAATTACAATTTTTTGTTGTAACCCAAAAGGGTGTACCCAGTCCTTCCCCCTCCAGTTCCGCCACCCCAATCTAAAAGAGCTTCCGACGCGCATGTATTTGTAAAAAGAATCATGATATTCTATATTCTAAGATCCATATTGGCTATTATAAAAATACTCGTTCATAAATTGAAAAGGTTTTTACAAAATTGGGGAAAATATCGTTTTTATATGCAAAATTTTAAATGAAAGTAAGTTAAATTTAATTAATTAATTTTAATTTAACATCTTCCCTAATTCTTATAATTACATCTTAGACTCAAAACTGTTTGCAAAATTTTGCGTCCCCCCTAATTTCAAGTCCTGGATCCGCGCCTCAGTGTAACCTATATTGCAATGTATCTAAAACCTTCTGTATTTAGAATGTAACAGATGTCTATTGTATCTGTATTGTAACCCATATTACAATGTAACTAAAACCTTTTGTTTTTATGATGTAACAGATGTCTGTTGTATTTGTATTGTAACCAATATTACAATGTACATGTACCTAAAACCTTCTGTATTTATAATGTAACATATATCGTTTGTATCTGTAATATAACCAATATATTAGAACGTATCTGGAACCTTCTGTATCCGTAAATACACCTTTCGTCATCTATAGAATCTGCATTTAACACAAATTATCTATCATCTTCTGTCTCTGTAATATACCAAATATTTTTGTTTCACTTACTCTATCTGAAATGTTTATAGCATTATCTTTCATCCACTGTATTTGTAATGTAATGCATGACTGCCATTGGCTGTATCTGTGATGTAGCTGTATCATCTGTCCACTCATCTATCTGTAACACGGGTGACATAACCCATATTATCTGTCCCCATTTTCATTTGTAATGTAACCCATATTATATATCGTATTGTGTATCCGTAATGTAACCCCAGTTATCCGTCTTCTTCTGTATCTATAATAACCCATATTATCTGTCCTCTTTTTTATCTGTAATGTAACCGAAATTATCTGTAATCTGCTAGGCCTATATCTGTTTTGTAACCCATATAATATTTCGTATTCTGTATCCGTAATGTAATCCCAGTTATCTGTCTTCTTCTGTATCTATAGTAATCCATATTATCTGCCATCATCTGTATCTGTAATGTAACCCATTAAGTCTGTGATCTGATGTATCTATACTGTAAGCAATATTATCTGTGATCTGCTATATCTATAATGTTACAAATACTATCTGTTATCCTCTGTATATGTAATGTCGATCATATTACCTGTGATTTGCTGTATATTTATTATAAGCCATGTTATATGTGATCTGTTATATCTGTATTGTAAGCCATGTTATATGTGATCTGCTATATCTGTATTGTAAGCCATGTTATATGTGATCTGCTATATCTGTATTGTAAGCCATGTTATCTGTGATCTGCTATATCTGTATTATAATCCATGTTATCTGTGATCTGCTGTATCTGTATTATAATCCATGTTATATATGATCTGCTATATCTGTATTGTAAGCAATATTAACGGTGATCTGCTGTATCTGTATTGTAAGCCAAGCTATCTGTGATATGTTATATATGTATTGTAAGCCATGTTATCTGTAATCTGCTATACCTGTATTGAAACCCATGTTATCCGTGATCTGCTATATCTGTATTTTAAGCCATATTACCTGTGATCTGCTATCTGTATTGTAACCAATGTTATCTATGATCTGTTGTATCTGTACTGTAAACCATGTTATCTGTGATCTGCTGTTTCTGTATTGTAGCCCATATTATCTGCCATCTCCTGTGTGTAATGTAACTAATGTATGTAACGTTAATTACGCAAATTTTCTGACATCTTTCATTTTCTGTATCTGTAATATTTCTGATATTTTTGTTTTCTGTTGTTTCACTATTTTCACTTATATATTATCTGTTATCTATGTTGTCTCGAATATAACTTTTATTATTATTTATTGTTATAACTAATATTATCTTATCTGTTTTATCTGTAATGTTAGTCATATTATCTGCTTATCCACTGCATCTCTATTATAACCGATATTATTTGTTATCTGCTGTCTGTGGTATAATCCGTGTTCTGCAGCTTCCTGTGTATCAATGTAGGCTAACCAGTGTCATCTTTCATGCGTTTTATCTTTAGTGTACGTTACTCAAATTTTATGTCATAATTCTTATAAGTTAATATCAATGATATCGTTCACTTGCTGTTTGTTTTGTAATTATGTGGAAATATTACATGCTATAAGTAAACACGGGGTGACGAGTGAATATCTGTATCATAGCTATTCAATGAACTGGATTATGGGATTTACAGGGCTAACAACGTTTCATGAATGAGGAGAGAGCTTTTTCAATCCGGTGTTTTCATAAGCGTTCTATATCTGTAATGTTCCTCGCATTAACGACGTGGTACATTAATTAAATGTTTTATTCGCAATCTGTAGATTGCAATACATGTGTTACATATGAAAACTGTGTATAACTTATTTTATGAAAAATAAGTTATACACAGTTTTCGTATGTAACAATGGAGTAATTTTAAAAAAAACAAGAACTGTATTTTTCATTTTTAGGAACAATGTCAGTCTATTTTATGTTTTAATTTTATAAAAAATAAGTTATACACAGTTTTCATATGTAACAATCGGAATAATTTTTTCGCGATTGTAATTGTCCACTCGATATTGTGACACTACTTCTTTTATTTCATTAGAAATTGATTTTAGAAGTCGCAAAGTAAAAAAATAACCTTTGACTACCCAAAACACAAAAATTTCGTCCGCAGAAAAGATCGGTTATACGCCATTTATCTACACTTTTTCCTATGTAAAATATTTCATTCTCATGCTGGACCACTACCTTATACAAGTCCTATTATACAGTTATTGTACTATTTTTCGTTTGAGAATTAATGAAGTACAAAAACGATATACACCGAGGCCGAAGTCCGAGGTTGATATTATTTTTGTACTCCGTAAGTTCTCATATGATCTAACCAGTAATAGTGCATTAATTGTTTATTAAAATTTCACGTTGACATTCAATCATTTATTATTACAGGTATCTTTCTATTGATCAATTTTGTTAAAAGTTGTTGTTTTTGTTTGTTTGGTTGTTTTTTTTCCACAGATCAGCAGATCAGAGTAGAAAGCAGCGAATAAATTCTACCAAAAACGTCATAAACATCAATAATAAATTATCCGGTTTGCAGTGCAATTTCATTTAAATTGGTAAAACGCGTGACAGATTCCGTAATACAACATACATAATTTCCTGTTTTTACTTAAATGTCTATATTTTTATTTCTTCCTCTGTACCTCTTGTAACTCTTTTTATATTATATCTCCTGAGACTACTACATACTGTAAATCCAGAAAATTTCGCGGATCTTCATTTTGGCGAATCGGTATTGATACATTTATTTGCGACACTATATTTTCGCGCATTTTTTATATCAGGTATAATAGCTTATGTTATATGGTGCATGTTAATTTCAGGTCAGTATATTAAGCGAGAACTTTTTTTCGCGAGTAAGTGCTCGTGCGTCATTACGCCAATAAAAAAATATCGCAAACAAAACCGGATTTACAGTATCTTTTAGAGTTTCATCTACCTTATGTATTGTATCACTCTCCTGAATTTATATATTGTATACCTTTATATAACTCATTTCTGTATCTAATATCAACATGTACATATTAATCCTTTTTATATTGAATATGTCCCTTTTTATATTTCATACCCTATATCTTATTGATATTTCATCCTCTGTATCTAATGCACATGTATAACACACATACATGAGATAGACAACAGATATAATGGGATACATAACACGTCAAACGGGAGATAGTGTGGGCATATTATAGATACAAGGAGATACAAAACACGTAAACAGGAGATAGTGGGAGACACATCACATTTATTAGGGCATATTAAACACATAAATGGAAGATAGTGGGAGACAAATTACATATATTAGAGGATGTATAACACGTAAACAGGAGATAGTGGGGGATACATTACAGATAGGAGATATATGTATATAACCCGTAAACAGGAGATAGTGGAAGATACATTACAGATAGGAGCTATATAACTCGTAAACAGGAGATAGCGGGAAATAAATTACAGATAGAAGGGGATATATAACCCGTAAACAGGAGATAGTGGGAGATACATTACAGATAGGAGATACATGTATATAACCGTAAACAGGAGATGGTGGGATATGCATTACAGATAGAAGGGGATATAAAACACGTACTTAGGAGATAGATGGAGATACGTTACAGATAGGAGATATATAACGCGAAAACAGGAGATAAGGGGGAGATACATTACAGATAGAAGGGGATATATAATCCGTAAACAGGAGGTAGTGGAAGATACATTGCAGATAAGAGATATATAACCCGTAAACAGGAGATAGTGGGAGATACATTACAGATAGGAGATATATAACCCGTAAACAGGAGATAGTGGGATACATTACAGATAGGAGATATATAACCCGTAAACAGGAGATAGTGGGAATTACAGATAGGAGATATATGATCTGTAAACAGGAGATAGTGAGGGATACATTACAGATAGGAGATATATAACCCGTAAACAGGAGATAATGGGAGATGCATTACAGATAGGAGATATATAAAACGCAAGCAGGAGATAGTGGGAATTACAGATAGGAGATATATAATCTGTAAACAGGAGATAGTGAGGGATACATCACAGATAGGAGATATATAACCCGTAAACAGGAGATAATGGGAGATACATTACAGAAAGGAGATATATAACCCGTAAACAGCAGATAGTGGGAGATACATTACAGATAGGAGATATATAACCCGTAAACAGGAGATAATGGGAGATACGTTGCAGATAGGAGATAAATAACCCGTAAACAGGAGATAGTGGGAGATTCATTACAGATAGAAGGGGATATATAACAAGTATACAGGAGATAGTGGGAGATACATTACAGATAGGAGATATATAACCCGTAAACGTGCGATGTTGTACAGACATTTCCTGACGATGAACACTCACATACTACATTACAGATACAAGGAGAAACAAAACACGTAAACAGGAGAAAGTTGGAGATACATTACAGATAGAAGGGGATTTATAACACATAAACAGGAGATAGTTGGAGATACATTACAGATAAAAGGGGATATATAACACGTAAACAGGAGGAAGTGAGAGATACATTACAGATAGGAGATATATAACCCGTAAACGGGAGATAGTTGGAGACTCTGGGTTTTGAAACTAACTGTATTAAAATTATAATTTATTATCTATGTGCCGTTCAATGGGTATCCATATGTTAAATGGACGTGTTAACGACACTGAGGGAAATTTTACTTTTATGTCCCATCTCGGTAATAGTGTGAATGACTATATGCTTGTCTCATCTAGCCTATTTGGCAATGTGTCACAATTTAACATATGGATACCCAGGACATATTGCATGAAGATGGGTCTGATCACTTTCCACTGGAATGTACTGTCTCATTGCCGTGCTGCTCATTTCCTGACGATGAACACTCACATACTACAACATGGAAACGTCTTAAGTGGAATCCAGATGCGCTAGATTTATATAAAAGTAAACTTGCAGACTGTTTGTCATACTACCAAGATAAATTGTTCTCTTTTATTGAGCAGATGAGTATTGAAAACTTTGTTGAAACTTTGACTAATTGTGTATCTGATTGTGCTTCCTCATGTGGTATGTTGCTAAGCTATAACAAGTCAGAATCTGGTATTTTCCAACCAGAGTGGTGGGACAGCGAGTGTGAAACCCCGAAGAGGCACAGATTTGCTCTTCTAGACATGATTAGGTCTACTAATAGTGACAAAGACCTTAAAGCATACAAAAATGCTAGGAATAAATTTAAACATGTCTGCAGGAGTAAATGTGAGCTTCTTAGTGTTTCTACACACGCTGTATCCATACGAAATGTCATGTGTAGCAAAGATTTATGGTCTTATGTCAAAAGATATAAGCATAGTACTATGTCTGTCAGGGGTAACATTACCCCAAATGATTGGTTGAACCATTTTGTAAACCTTCTGTCTACTGCCAATTTTTATGTTGACCAGGATTTTCATGATGCTGCTGCTGATTGTGTTAATAACCATGACGGGTCTGCAGCTGATGAAGATGACATTCTAGATTCTATTATCACTGACAAAGAAATTGATGATGCAGTCACGTCTCTACCCAATGGTAAAGCTCCCGGTCCAGACGGTATAATGAATGAGCACATGAAGTATGCACATTCACTATTGAAGCCATACCTCTCTATGTTATTCAATGCTATACTTCGATCGGGATCTTTCCCATCAACTTGGTGTGAAGCTATAATCTCCCCCTTACACAAGAAAGGTGATACACAGAATCCAAATAATTATAGAGGTATCTCTTTATCTTCAGTAATAGGAAAGATATTTACTAAGATATTAAATAACAGATTGAGATTCTGGTGTGATGTTTATGACAAACTCTATGAAAATCAGATTGGTTACAGGACAGGTTATAGCACTGCTGACAATACATTTGCCTTATTTGCTATTGTACAAAAGTATATCACTAAACGCAAGGGTAGATTATATTGTATTTTCATTGATTTTTCAAAAGCTTTTGATAGTATTCAGCATACATTATTAAGATATGTTCTTTTGAAAAACAATGTCAAAGGTAGATTTTTTCTTGTTATATCATCTATGTACTCTCAGTTAAAATCATGTGTAAAGGTAGATAAACTTGTTTTATCTGAATATTTTAACTGCTCTGTCGGAACAAGGCAGGGCTGTATGGTCAGTCCTTTA
>JACSZP010023024.1:0-18470 GCA_016161895.1 Pinna nobilis
TCTCTTGAAAAACTGCATGTCTCCCCACAAAACTTTAATTTTCCTGTTATGTTATCAGAGACATATAATACAGAATCTGTATTATATGTCTCTGATGTTATTCTAATATACATCATTACATGTATATACGTCTCTGGTTGATTCTATTTCTTCATAACCATCCTTGTAAAATTCGTTATTATGTTTTCATTTTATCATCATTATCTTTATCATCGTAATTATCTGTTTTTATTTTCATGATTTATTCTACTTAATATATATATGTTCCTTTATTTGAAATTGAATAAAAAGTCTAGATCCACCTGTGGTTCTACAGATATTTGTAGAGTTATTTCCCTTCGGGNNGATCAATAAGGGAAAAAATTGCCAAAGGCTGCAGACAGCTGTAACGGCTTCTTGAAACGGTAAGGTTTTGATATACGCATGCTATTATTTCTATCATTTTTCAGGATACTTGTATAACTAATATTTAAACCTAGTCGTTTAGCACGAAAACCGGTTTCCACTCGGAACTTCAAAGTTCCGGTTTCTAATTTCAGGTTGCCCATTTATGGAATGCAAAACAGCTAAAAGTGTAAAGAAAAACATTTGAATAAATTGTTTAAAAAGAATTTCAAACTTTTCCTATTTGAACATTATATGTAAAAGTGTGTGATGCTATTCTTGTTTTGGAAATGTTCATTGTTTAGACAATAAAATAAACGTTTTAAGAACAGCACAAACTTCAATCAATAAGAGACAACACTGGCTAACTCAGTAGCCGAGTAGCCTACTGCAGTAAGTTGCCGTGTTCACGCGTGCGGCATGTATCAAACCTTTATCTGCTTTCACTAATATCAACAGTAGGTCTGTACAGAAGTAAAAATCACTGTCATAAAAATTAATGAAATTGAAAATCATTAGTTTATCTCTGATTATCATGTGAATAATGAATGAAAACTAAGTTTCAACTTTTCAAACATTTAAAAATGTTGACCTGTTTTGTACTTTGTAGTTTACTGGTTGACATCATTGGGGCTTTTTTTTACAATAAACATGTACTATTAACTTGTAGTATGTTGATAAGCGCTAAAGCAGTAGAAAGGTGTGGATATTTATGGAATTAATTTTCAGTGAATGAGGAAGACATTCTATTGCATGTTTAAATGTCTAAACCACTCAAACCTTTAACAATAAAGTTTCCTTCCAGAAAATATAAATTCCATACACTATGCACGTATGCAAGATGTGAACACACATGTAAGACTCACCTATACACACACGTCTGGCACACATGCACATACACCTTTACACACGTGAAAGAATTCTAAGATTACCCTCTATACATATATATAAATCACATTTATAAGTACACTCATGTAGACAAACCTGTACACAAATATAAGACACGTACACAATTGAAAAACACACATACATGGACACAAGTGTATGTTACCTGTTAACAATTGAAAAACACACCTGTGGCTTTTTGAAAACACCTGTACACAAATGTAAATTAACTTTATACTCATTTGAAAAACACACCTGTACAAAAATATAAGTTATCTGTACATGCATGAAAGAAACGCCTTACATGAGAGACATCTGTAAAAAAGTGTAAAATGCACCTGTACACAAATGTAAAACACACCTGTATACAAATGAAAATTACCTATACACATTTAAAAAACACACCTGTACACAAATGAATGTAAAACACACATGCATATAAGACACAACCTGTAATACACATGTTTAAATGCATTTATACAAATATAGGTAAGATTCATGCAGACTTTTTGCAATTATCTACCCATGTCCATCACGTACTAATTTGGTGTTAAAATGTAATTCTAATGAACTACAGAGGTTCTTTTTGGATTGATTTTAATAATTTCTATAGAAAGCATACAATGTTTCTTGTTCCTAGCTTTCTGAACTACAGTCTAACCTACCTAAGCAACCCATTGAATTAAAGGAAAACCTGTCATGTGTGACCTGAATGAGTGGTTCCCAAAATGTGTTTTTCCTATATAAATCACCTGAAATAAGAGACCACCTGTCATATGTGACCCTTAATGCTCCTTCCCTTGGATGATCTCTTAAAACAGGTTAGACTGTATATGGCAACTGCACAGTCAACTTCTACAATGAGTGCTTGCATGTGAAACAAAAGTTTAAGAGTTCAAGTCTCTGCAAGGGAGTGGGTGTTTCCTGTCCTTTGGATGAGAAACTCAAAATCCAGGTCCAATATCATAGTACCGGTAGATGTCTGTTGATAAAGATCTCTTAATGCATTTAGGATTATGTCCGTAGCATAGGTCAAAATTCCTTAAGTACACATCAGTTTGATGTTGATATGACTGAAATAGTCCTGAAAGTGCCCCCCCCCCCTCCCCCAACCCCACCAAAAAAAAAAAACAAAAACAAAAACCACTTTAGTGACAACAATAATCATATCACTGCTTCATGTGACAGTTTGACTTTCTTTATTCTAATTTCTATATACTTGCATGCATTACCGGTAGTCCAGTCCTCAAATAAAATGAAAGCAGTTTGACTAACTATTACATGTAGGCCTATATATATCTGCATATTTAATCATTTATACAACTTGTTGATCATATGTGCATGTAAATAAAATCTTTGTCAAACTAAACTGCATAACAAATAAGCAACAATTATGTGATAATGCACGTACATGCATATAAAGGAAACTGTTCAGTGTTCACAGTCTGAGCTCTATAGTTAAGTACAGTGTTCTTTTTGTATCACAAACATCCTGTTAGTATTGTATAATTATGATCAACTTCCCACCCATATTTATTGTGCATCAATATGGCAATGCGATATAAATCACTATCATATTCTCATGATTTGCCTCAAATGTTGCCATGCTCGGCACTCAGGTATATCAAATTAAGGTACCTTCTATGTGCCAAAAATTACCGCTGGTATACAATTAATGTAAAACACTTGTCCTGGGCTTTTTGTTTTATGCCACTTGAAAATCTGTCAGTTGTATGGTGGTGACCATTTTTTACCTGTATGGAGGGAGGAGAAAACCTGATTTCCCAACCCTGCGGGACAGACTACCAACCTCCCCCAAATAAAGGGATTTGGTGGTACCTTTGGAGAGTATTATGTCTTATAAAGAAATCTTAATCAACATTAAAACTAGAAAGATATGGATATGCACATGTGGGTAGTTGACATGTCACATGGTGTTTGGTTGAATCATTGTTTAACATTCTACTCAAATTGGCCTGTGCTTGACACCCATGGCCATTGAGCACAAAGGGTTTTTTAAAGTGCTGATATCTTCTATGAAATGGGACTTCTATTGAAGTATTTTGGCTGTTTCATCCAAAGAACACGAAAAAGCTGCCAAATTCACATTGCAGATTTGAACCTATGGCCACATGGTCAGAAGGTGGACACTCTATGAGTTGACATAGTGATACCCTACTAAAATTAATCAGCATCAATGTCATTTTAAAATAAATGTGTAGATTCCATGAATAAGTAATGAAATATGTGCATGTAAAAGCAACTTAGATAATTATTTATTGTGGATACTTTGAGTTTGCACTTGTAAAAGGAAATCTGTATGAATTGTTTCATGGTGGTTGGGATGCATGTTATGAGCATTATCAGAATTTCCAGAACACCTGTACTCACTCCTACGTGTCTGTTAATGTACACTAACTCTGCACTTATGGTACATACCAATTACCTAACAATACTTCCGCAGGTGCTTACACTATACTTATATCTGTCTACATAACTGATGTTGTTGACAACAGACGTCTGTAATGCCACTGTTATATGTATCTGTAACTCTGGTATGTAGTAACAAGTATGTAAGTCAGTGTTGATTCTGTCTGATAGCATCTTAACAAGTGCTTCAGTACATTAAGTTCTGTTCTGTCTGATCATATCATAGAAAGTACTTAGAAGTATGATATAACCATACTGTAGTAAGTGTTCACTCTATGTCTGAGCTAGATCAGCTCAATAATTGCTGAAGTTCTTCTTATTCATTATCTTACTAATGGAATCGGCATATTCTACAAATGTTCTATGTAGATTTTGAGTAAGGGAGTGTTAATGAACGAAGTAGGCTACAAGTATGTATGTATTAATTAGTAGCCTGTAAATGTAAAAAAGTGAAATTTAAGTTCTACATGTGTTATTCAGAAACTGCTTCTCATTTGGTAGTAAACCTTTTGATAATGTGACCTTGACAAGAAGGGAAAACAGAAATACCAGTATATGTCCTACATTTACATGCATTTCCAGATGAGTTCAGTTTGAGCATTTGGCAGAATTCAATTTGGACAGTTTCCACTCAGTATCTTGCCTGTTGTTTGCTTATATTCATTCAAATTTTTATTACTATATGTCAGCTTTAGTTTTGTCACTAGATAACCACAGTTTAAAGTAGGCCTACCCAAACTTCTGTATTGTGAACTTACATGTACATGAATGTTTCATTTATATTCTGAAACTGTGTCACATTTTTCTCATATTGTGTGAGGAATGTAAATGGCATTGTGAGTTTCTTGAATGAGTATTTTCGAAGGGACACATCATTATCATTAAGATATTTTCACCGATTGTTAGTGAGTGTTTTTATACTCTGTATCATGTTTAGATTACATGTATTATATTAAAGTTCAAATCACATTGTAACAGGACACAGAAGACTGTGCATGAGCACTCATATAGATCTAAATGTACATTTACAGTGTACACCATATCATGTACATGTCTGGGGGAGGGGGAGAGGGGGGGGGCTCAATGGCTATATCATCAGCGCTCTACATGTACATTGTACCTTGAAATCTCTCACCTCTTATCAGCATGGATTTGAGCCATGCTGGAGCTTAGTTAAGTTGATTAATTTATGTGAGAAAAGTTGCTAGTTTACTTGTGGAAGCCAGGGATTTTCTTCTCAGTTTTGACATGTGTTGCCAGGATCTCTCCTCAGCCAACAAAATTCGGCCACCTGATCATGCAAATGACAGAAGGACTTCTGTGTGGCTTAAGGCAATAACAAAATATTAAAAAATATCCAAGGCAACATAATATAGGACAGCTTAATCTGAGGGCCTGTAACTTGATTAGATAGTCTCCAATACAATTCATAGAAGCTTTACAAATAGCCTACATTTCATTTTCAAACATTCTGTTTGGTAGCACTACAAAAAGCTACATCCAATTTGACACAGGTAATTGATCACAGCAACTGTTTCTACAGAACAAGTAAACATAAACATGTTCCATCCCCTCATTCCAGGCTTGTTCCAAATAATCATAACAAAACTTGAATTGTTTTAGCTTTTTTCTTTGGCACCTAAATTGCAAATGACACAGATAGACCCGGCCACCAATACTTTCATACCTTGATGAGGATGAGTTCAGTTTGCTTAAAATTGATCAAGTGAATTTCTGTAGAACAACAATCTACTCCTTCCCTGCAATTCATTTGAAGTGTTCAGCCACAGGTACAAATCCTCCAGGAACTGAGAATAACCAATCCTCATGTCTTGTGAAATATTGATGACTCACTTACTTCCCTCAATATGTACCACATACTGTTGTTGTTGTTGCGTTGTTGTTTAACATCCCACTCAAGAATATTTCACTCATATGGAGACGTCACCGTGTGCCGGTTAAGGGCGACAAATTTTGCCTGTGCTCTGCACCGCCGTAGAGCAGGGGGGATTCTTTAACGTGCCAACACCTACTATGACACGGGACCTTGGTTTTTACTGTGTCATCTGAAAGACAGGGATGGCCAACCACGGAGTGGCACTGCGGGAATCGAACCCGGGACCCCTCAACTTGAAGTCGAACATACTAACCACTCGGCCACGGAGGCCCCCGACCACATACTGTAAACATCACGGTACCCTATCCATTTCCCAACACATGAAGTAAAATTTAGTAAAACAGGATATATTGCTATGATATTGAGAACGTGACTATATTGTGTTGTGGATAGACATTGCATGAATCCTGTTGTCTAAATATACATGTATAGATCCATTCATTCACATTTGATGTGTAGTCATAATTCCTCAACTTGACCACAGCTTTAAAGTTATCAATTATATGTAGTGTCAGTTTATACAATGTATGATAACCAAGGATCAGCAACTATCCAACCACAGATTTATAGCAATTGGAAACCCAATATACCGGTAACTCTTGGATAATATCGTTTTTTACATGTAAGTAATTGTGTTCCATTTTATATATTAATGTTTCAGTCTTACTAAATTCTTTGAATGTTTGAAATTGCTATTGTTGTTTAATGGTTAAAGTATTTTCTTCACATGTTGGAAATCTGAATCTTTGTCTTGTCAAATCTGAGTTGTTACTTACATTGTATCATATATGAAGGTAAAATCTCCTCTTTTGACAAATGCTCAGCATCTGTAGCAAAACTTGTTGGTGCTTGGAATGTGAGCCAAAAAATGAAAGACCTATGTCACACTTCAGGCCGGTCTCCTGAGGTACTCTCTACAGGCTAGTCTACTGAGGTACTCTTAACAGGCTGGTCTCCTGAGGTACTCCTTACACAGGCTGTTCTACTGAGATACTCTTAACAAGCTGGTATCCTAAGGTACTCTCTGTACAGGTTTGTCTCCTGAGGTATACTCTACAGGCTGGCCTTCTGAGGTACATGTACTCTTTTCAGGGTGGTCTTTTGAGGTACTCCTTACAGGCTGCTCTCCTGAGCTGATCTCTTGCGGTACCCTCCACAGGCTGGTCTCCTGAGGTACTCTCTACAGGGTTGTCTCCTAGGGTACTCATTACAGGCTGGTCTCCCGAAGTACTTTGTATAGAGTGGTCTCCTGAGGTACTCATTACAGGCTGGTGTCCAGAAGTACTTTGTATAGGGTGGTCTCCTGGGGTACTCATTACAGGCTGGTCTCCTGAAGTAGTCTTTACAGGGTGGTCTCCTGAGGTACTCTGTATAGGGTGGTCTCCTGAGGTACTCTGTACAGGGTGGTCTCCTGAGGTACTCTGTACAGGGTGGTCTCTTGAGGTATTCTGTACAGGGTGGTCTCCTGAGGTACTTTGTACAGAGTGGTCTCCTGAGGTACTCCGACAGGGTGGTCTCCTGAGGTTCTCTGTACAGGATGGTCTTCTGAGGTATTCTCTACAGGGTGGTCTCCTGAGATACTCTGTACAGGGTGGTCTCCCGAGGTACTCTATACATGGTGGTCTCCTGAGGTATCCTGAGGTACTCTGTACAGGGTGGTCTCCTGAGGTACTCTGTACAGGGTGGTCTCCTGAGGTATTCATTACAGGCTGCTCTCCAGAAGTATTCATTACAGGCTGGTCTCCTGAAGTAGTCTTTACAGGGTGGTCTCCTGAGGTACTCTGTACAGGGTGGTCTCCTGAGGTACTCTGTACAGGGTGGTCTCCTGAGGTACTCATTACAGGCTGGTCTCCAGAAGTACTCATTACAGGGTGGTCTCCTGAAGTAGTCTTTACAGGGTGGTCTCCTGAGGTATTCTGTACAGGGTGGTCTCCCGCGGTTCTCTGTACAGAGTGGTCTCCTGAGGTACTCTGTACAGGGTGGTCTCCTGAGGTTCTCTGTACAGGGTGGTCTCCTGAGGTATTCTCTGTAGGTGGGTCTCAAAAGGTGCACTCTAAGTGGTGATCTTCTAAGGTACTCTTTACATGGTGGTTGCCTGAAGTACTCACTGCAATGTGTTTAGTATAGATGTACCAGTACAGTTCCTCGAATTCTTGCACAAATGTATATGTGCAGCCTGGAGGTATATAAATGTGTTTTACAGATATGTAGTGATAAGTTTGTATTGTTATACACATTCTGAACTACTGTTAATCATGTAAGTATCAAGCTTCTGTATTGAACTTTTGACAGTCACACCAAGAAAAAAAATAGATCCATCACCTCAGGCACTTAACTGTCTACATGTAGGGGATACACAATTTACAAAAGTAAGACATGCCAAATTAGTTAATTGTTATTTAATGCATGTAAGTAATGACAGGGCTTGAAATTTACTCTTTTTCCTAGATGGCCTACAGGGCCAGTTTCTTAAAACATCTACTGACCCCACCAAAAATCTACTAGCCCACATAAAAAAAAACTCAAAAGACTTTTGTTAAGCTGATAATTATATACAGTTTGAAAGACTGGATAATTTCAGTTTGTGATAAAAATGGAACAGATCATTTCAGTATATTTAAAATAGGCATAATTTAAGCATGTAAATGTTTTTCTTTTCTGAATTACTGATGGACAACAGGGTCAGTTCATACAAGAAACTTGCTGGCCCAATGGATTATTTACTGGCCACGGGCCAGTGGACCATTGCTAATTTCGAGCCCTGCATGGAATGGTGGTCATACCATCCCTGCAGCTGATGTCTTAACAGCAGATTTCAACCGTACACAGTACGGTAAAACCTATTTTAGAGACTACTAGTAAATAAAGACCACCTGGTCTCGAAGACCAATTTTGCTGTCACCAATAGTACCGTTTATGTACAAATCAGTCTCTATATTAAGACCACCCCCCTATAAAGGTAAGATTTCTTATTTAATTACTATTAACATTCTAACATATATTGTAGCTATGTTTTCCTAGATCATATTTTCCAGTTGCACTTTTAGTCTGTTACTTCATTTGCAGACAACATAAATTTATGCATTAATTAGGCACCTGTTAACATGAATATTTTGTGAAAGTAGTATGAATTTGTAATTGTTAAAATCACTTATATTTCACCAAAAGAAAGATTTAACACTATTCTGTAAGATTTTCCAAGCTTTTTTTTCAGTCCCCTATGACAAATACTTTCATTGCTCAATAATCTGTCTGTAATGTGATGGTGTCAAAGTCAAGATTTAGGTAGTGGAGATACACTGGCTACAACTATACCTGCATGGGTAGAGTCCACTGGCCTACCGCAGTCAAATATGTAACATACAATTTTAAGGTGATCGGTTCATGTACATGTAATTTATCTCGTACACTTATCCATCTAAAGAATGCAGTGATTGTATTTTACAGTTTTGATTTTGATGTAGGCATTAGGGTATCAGTAGTCACTGTAGATGAACTACCCAGATAGCTACATGTAAGATAAGAATTACCCCTTTGTTTGTGAATTTGTTTGCACTTTGTGGGGGTGTGTGTACATGTGTATGATTCATGCAGTTCCTTCCTGTTTATTAGCTACCTTTCGGAGGTGTCATCAGTTTTCACCTGTGCCTCTGCTGCTCTTGTTTTGCATTTGAGCACCCTTGACACAACAATCTGGATGTGGCAGCCACATGACTCATCGATCAAGCATCATGTTGATTTTAAACTTTGTTTACTTATTCTGACTGTAATATAAACCGTAAACAGAATTGTGACAGGCCTGTAGAGTCCAGTGTCTGGTGTCACTAGTTAGTCTGATGTTAAATCTTTAAATGATGGCTGAAAAGCACTCAAAACCTGATAAGCTGTGGAAAGATTCTCCAAATCTACAGATAAAAAAATATGTGTAGGGTAAATTAGTGGGAACTGAAGAGTTCAAGTTAAGGCCACAGTTCAGTGGTACACGTGTATACATGTTAATGTACAGAGAACAGGTGTAGACATCATGTGCTTTACACACAATCCTATATACATGTACAGTGAGACTTGAATATAAAGACCTTCCAAGGGACACAAGAAAACTGGTCTTTATAGAGAGGTGGTCTTTACATAGAGGTCTATTTGTACTCAAATGATACTATTAGGTAAAGCAAAAAACGGTCTTTGTAACAAAGTGGTCTTTAAACACAGGTGGTCGCTAAAGCAGGTTTTAATGTACATGTACATGTATTATACATGTAAATGTTTCAGAGTACAGCAGTACACATTAAATTAATATGTGTATGCACTCAATGTTTATAGAGATGATGTGTAAAGACTTCATGTACACAAAATGTACGAGTATATTTGTACTTTAAACACATAATGTTCATGTAAAATCTTCGTTTTCCCTGGGTATATTCTTTTGACATCACTTTGTTATTGTGTTGTCATTTAATGTTCCGTTTAAGAATCTCTCACTCATATGGAGACATCACCATATACCAGTAACAACACACAGCAATATTTTGTGTCACATGTACATGTACATTGCCAAATGGTTATAGCATGTTCGACTTCAAATGTCAAATGGTTAGCATGTTCGACTTCAAATCGAGGCGTCCAGAGTTCAAATTCATGCAGTGCCACACTGTGGTTACCCGTCCCTGTCTCTCGGATGGGACAGTAAAAACGGAGGTCCCATGTCACTGTAGGTGTTGGCACATTAAAGAACCTTCCCTGCTCTATGGCCGTAGGTGCCGAGCACAGGCAAAATTTGTTACCCTTCACTAGCACACGGTGACGTCTCCATATGAGTGAAATATTCTTGAGTGGGTAGTTAAACAACAATACAATAACAACACATGTGCATACGCATACAGGTGGGTCCAGTCACGCCAAGTTTAATGTAGGGTCTATGATATTGTGCCATTTAACACTGGGGTTTAAAGCAATTTCAGCAAAAAAAATCCCAAATAGCAGTACGTGTATTTATATATATGTATTTAATTCAATTGTGTTGTTTACAATGTACATGTACCTTGTATTTGAGTATAAGTTTCAGATGCCCTCAGATGCATTGTTCAGAAATAACTTGTACAATTCTATGACAATTTACCTATATGTGTATCTGATTTAATATTAATTAAAAAAAGGACAAAATTCTCAAGTTTCTTTCTGATTCTTTGCCAGCATGCGGTAAGCTAAATATATGTGCATGTTTCACAGAACACAATATACATTTGTACATTATGATTAAATATAAGCTAGTTCTATGAAATAATCTTAACCTTACAGACCATAATAGAGTGGTTTTGGACAATAAGGCAGTGTGTACTATTTCAAAACTTTGGGTTGAAATTAGGGTTAAGAATGACAGTAGGTATTTACAGTGTGCATGTGATTTCAAAACACATATTCTCTCTTGGAATTTGTATTTACTATTCCTGAGGAAGCAAAACCTCACTTAGTAGAGAGTTCATTTGTCGATCGGAATGTAGTTTGTGTGAGTCCATCTAAGGTCACATGACTTGTTTGTCAACCGTTTTAGTTTGCTACATGTATGACAAAGATTTGGAGATATGGTCATTGTTGTTGGCAGCATCTGTAAACTAACTTTAACCTGGGTGATATCATTTGAATGGGACTTTAAAGATAGCATAGAGCATGTTATTTTACAAATGCTGCTGGATTCTTCGTGATAAGGGACTTCACTTAGGGCCATGGCTTTCGATGTAGTGACCTTGACATTTGTCCCTACATAAAGAAATCTATAACCTTCAACACTCTTTGTTGTTTTCTGACAACTCTTGTTTTACTCTTAAACAGTAACTACAGGAATCTTATATCAAGGATTCGACTTTGAGCATTATTTAGTTGCCTCTTCCTTACTGCACTGGATAAGGTCACCGGCATAGGTCAAAATTTCTGAGATCTACATCAGCTTTATACTTCTTGGTTGTTACTTGAATAATGTAGAAAAAAATACTGTAAAGCTGCAATAGAATAAACAAAAACATTCACTACATACATAAAAAATTGTACATGTACATTGTATATACATGTGGATTGACCTCCTTAGGGATACATGTACAAGAATTAAGAAAACCAATCTTAATAGGGGTGGTCTTTATATAGAGGTTGATTCATACATACAAATGTACATGTAAATGGCATTGTTGCCGTATTGGGAACAACAAAAAGTTGGTCTTTGTGACCAGGTAGTTTTACTGTACATGTATATATAGATTCAAATCTGTGAAGCCTTCACCAGCTACATGTCTATGTTGCCAATAAACTTGTCCATTATTAGTACTACATGTATTACTGTGGAAATAAGAAAAGTTAAAACACATCAAAACAGTACGAAATATAAAGCATGATTGCAGAGAATCTGTCATTTTTCTTGTTTGTGGCTTGTGTGTTCATAACACTGTACCGGTACATAGAATTGTGCAACAGTTGCAGTGAATTCAACATGTTTTATTGATTGTTATTGAAATGGAGAATAAATTGAAGGTCAAGTCTCTGTGATATTTTACACATCCCTTCACTTGATGTTATTCCTCAAATCCTGTTACAAGCTAACAAAAACCTAAATACCAATATAGTGAGATTGAATTTCAATTATACTCTGTTTTTTTAAACAACAATTATAAAAGTCGTTGTATTTCAAAATTCTGCGAACATTATTTCATCAACTGCACTAGACAGTCAGCAGAGCCTAGAGACAAAGCTATTTAAAAGCTGTTTGGGGTATTTGACGTGTTTTTCGAGGAGATTTACACCGTTATGTGCTCTATCCGTGAGCAGTTTTAGCGAAACAGAGTATAGGATCAACTCTGATCATGCAATAGACCCCCTGAACAGGAGGTAACAGGATAAAATTCAGTTGCAAGCATGAAAAGTTCCTAGTGTAGAAAATAAGACATACCTGTATTTCAACTTTGACCTGTCACAGAATTACCATGTAAGGGTAGCCATTGTGCAAACATTCCTTGCTGCATCAAATTTAGTCCTCAGCTTTAAGAGTATATGAAACCGGCATTGCAATGTACTTGGATACTACTATGATGGAGCTGAAAAACATTATTGAATAGAATACGTTAAATCTGACTTTATTCGAAAAAGTTTTAACTTTGTGTAATTTCGCGAGAGCTCTTACTCATGAAAATAAATGTATCACTAAATATCCTATCCTGACATAGCATACACTAGACAACATGGGGGACTCTGTGGCCGAGTGGTTAGCGTGTTCGACTTCAAATCAAAGGGTCTGGGGTTCGAATCTGAGCAGCACCACTCCGCGGCTGGCCTTCCTTATCTTTCGGATGAGACAGTAAAATCCGAGGTCCCATGTCGCAGTAGGTACATGTTGGCATGTTAAAGAACCCTCCCTGCTCTACGACCAGCAGTGCCAAGTATAGGCAAAATTTGTGCCCTTCACCGGCACACGTTTACTTCTCCATATGAGTGAAATATTCTTGAGTGGGACATTAAACAACAAAACAACAACTATACAACATAGGGTTATTATCTTTTCCTACAAAGTTGCGAAAAATATTCTCTCAACATTGTGAATAGATGTAAGACCATTGTTTTACAAAAATAATTTTTCGCAAAAATATTTCTGGATTTACAGTGCATGTTATTGGATACAATGAAAGAAAGTTTCGCAAAATGTTGTGGTTTACTGTACATGTACATGTAAGAAGCTCATGTATCGAGTACCTAGAATTTATCATGTGGAATGTTTGATGACTTTTAATCTAAAAATAAGTTGGGTTGCTGCAGCCTAGTGGTCAGCATGTCCACGTATGAATACAAGCCACACTGTGGTTGGCTGTCCTTGTCATTTGGATGAGACAATAAAAACTGAGGTCCCATGTTACAGTAGGTGTTGGCACTTTACAGAACCCTCCCTGCTCTACTGCCATTAGTGTCAAGCATACTGGCAAAATTTGTCGCCCTTCACCGGCACACATTGATGTGTCCATGCATATAAGTGAAAGATTTTTAGTGAGATGTTAAACAACAGTGCTACCATCTAACCAACCAGCTCTTTTTGATTCATGGTGGAAACCTGATACAAATGTACTGTAAAAAAGACCACCAACCTACCACAGGTAAACTTCTCACATAATTGAAATAGACATAAGCAAGATTTGAAGTTAGAAATTTTATATTGCCCTAACCATTAGGCTTCAGAGGCTCCAAGCTCTGTAAGCTCAATTTTAGTGTTTCCTTACACTTAAATTGTCGAGACAGAGATGTAATTAAGGTGACGGGCTGTCATCATAGTACAGTTCTGTGTTTCAGGTGAGCATTTTCTATCTAAGCTTTAATCACACACAAGGTGTAACTTAACCACAGTCTTCATGTAAATATAATGCCATAATATGCAGCAGGCGGCTGGTATTTGAGAAAAAAAAATTGAAGTTATGAATCACCATGTAAAGCTGATGTATTGACCTAGAATGCCCTCAATTGTAAACAAGTTGCCTTCCACAATGTCGCTGTTGTGTCTGCATAGGGATTAGGCGTGCCCTGGATCTTACAATTGGATTTATAAAGTTGTCGTAAGGTTACCACATGCAGGTATAATTTTAAAATTATTTGTAAGTGGATTAGTAGCTAAAAATAGTTTTGATATTGCATATGCTTTATAAACATGTTATTTGTGTGTGTCGTCTATAATGCAGAATGATTTTATTTTTAAATTTTGCATTTTAAGAGTAAAATATGATTGATGGTTAACATGAGAAAGTGCATTATTCAGAGGTTTCCATTCTTCATGTACATGTGAATAGATCATTTAATTTGCTTGACATGTAAGGCATTTGTAGATATCGACTCTGTCTCATAAGTTTTATTACAAACTGCACTTCACAGATGGATGTTTAAGACAGCAGTGGTAAGATAACGAAGATGGGGATTTGTGTGGGATGTATATTTAATAAGTTTCTAACATGGCCTATCCGGGATTTTTATATAATAATGTAGTTAAGTGTTTACAACAAACTTGATTGTCAACATTTGTACAGATAGTGAAGGTGTATTATTATACAGGTGAGCAATACCTGAGTTTTGTTGACTGGCTTTGAATACCTGATTTGAATGTGTGCATATTGTAAACTGCTTTGTCAGGATACCTGATATGAATACTAAATATCACAGGTGATGTGAAATGCCCGCTTCCCGCTAAAGTAGAAATGAAAACTCTCCCCTGTGAAATAATAAAGTATCCTACGGATGCATTGTGTAACTGTAAATGTCACAGTTGTAAATCTCCCCAAAGTTAGCTGAACTGGTAAATCTAATATGAATATATTGCTCCCTAGCTCCGTGAAAATGACATCCAATTTATTAAAGTGAATTACAGGCAATATTTAAACTTAGGCTTGCATGTTGTACATTGGATTTTTTGTTATGAACGGGTTCTGTGCCACAGTTGTGGACTAGGACTGAGCTTGTGTAATTCTATATCACTGTAAACACATACCGGTAGCCTATCAAACTACATAAACATATTAGAATCTACTGCTGAGTGTTTGTGACCTTTTGTTTCAGGTGATAGCATTACATTTTGGCATCAAATTTTGTCTCTATGTAATTACCTTTAAAATTCATTTCATTCAGATTTGTCGTAATTTGAACTTGGAATATATAGTCTAACTGCCTGAGTAGCATTATCTTAAAATTTAGACTACCTGCCTGATATGACCTAAATGTGTGCCTCCTGAGATGTTGATTTCCAATATAAACAACCTAAATTTAAAGACCACCTTTCATATGCAACTATTTTTCATCTCTCAACAGATTAGACTATATTTCATATGTTAGTTAATACAGAATAAGAAGTCTTATGTCAAAGTAGGTGAGGGCACATGAAAAAGCTCTCCCTGCCCCTGGTCATTGACCAAAGTGCCTACATGTATAATTCTGTTGTTTTTTTTTATTCTGTTAGACCTCCATTTGAGTGAAAGTTTCTTGGGAGGCCAGGGATATTAAACATCAACAACAACAACAACGATAGCTTAAATTTGTGAAGGCACTAAGCTTGGCATCAAATTATCTGTGTAATTACCTGTGAAATTGGTTCCATTTAGATTTGTCGTATTTTCAATTTGGCATATATTTCATAAGCTGCTGTTTATTTGAAGGATACTGTTGCTTTGTATTTTGGAGACTGACCTCTGTTAAAACTTATAAGACATTCTTATGTTTATATTACAGGTCTGAAGCCGCAAACAGAAAAGAAACATGTATGCTCCAAACCATTTTCAGGCGGTCAATGCCATAAGTCAGGGACGAGCATTACCTCCACCTGTTCGATCACGTTACAGGAAGTTTGATCTCTACCGAGATGTCGGACAGTTTCGACTCATTGACGATCATGCTATATCTGTAAGTAGACTATATCTTTACAGTTCATTAAGTGTGTCTACTCTCCCACAAGTTTTGTGGTTTGTTATTTAGTTTTATGTTGTTAGATGTTTTCTGCAGTATATCTATGAGTTGGTGATATTCTACATCAGCTTGCCAGTACTTTCCATGTTCATATTTGGGTTGAGCCTCTCATGTTTTGGTAAGGCTTATCACTACTAAGTTTACCTCACTTATTTCTCTGCATCTGAAACCTTAAAGTTCATCCATTCCTTCATGACCAACATGCCAGAATCAATCATAGGATAGAAATGAAAGTGAGTTTGGCAGCTGTCCATTACTGTAGCTGACAAGGCAGATTTTCCTAACCAATAATCAGCTAATAAGGGAGTGAAGATGCTTAATAAACTTCACATTTACACTGTGTTCCAAATTTCCCAAGAGTCAAGCAGAATACATTACTGTAATATAAATATAGGAAATACATGTAGTCCACTGTAGGAGCTGACAAGTTGATTGTGGCTCTCCTAAAGAGCACTCAAGACTTAAAGGTCACAGGTTAGAGTCCAAGATAAGGCACAATTTTTTTCCTGACCCCCAAAGAGGTTGGTAAAAGCTTTGGACCTCTTTTTCTGAGTGGTCAGAGCATTCCTTTATAAGTCATGACTCTTTTCATTTTTGCTCGGCAACTGGCCTGTCTCTATTATTATTATTTGAGGTAGTTTGTTAGTTTTTTTTGTTGAGTTTTTTTGTCTTGGTACTCTCCTATCCATTGGACGAGACACTGAATACTGAGGTTGTGTCACATTAGGTGTGGACATGTTAAATAACCTGTACTGCTCAATGGCTATAAGAGACAAACACTGAGAGGTCAGATTTATAGTCTCTCACTAGTATGCTGTGACACCTTCAGATAAGTGATAGATTTCCAAGAGGGGTGGTTCATCAACAACACAGGGGGACAGCTCCAGATAAGTGAAAGATTCCCAAGACGGGTGGTTCATCAACAACACAGGGGGACACCTCCAGATAAGTGATAGATTCCCAAGAGGGGTGGTTCATCAACAGCACAGGGGAACACCTCCAGATAAGTGATAGATTCCCATGAGGGGTGGTTCATCAACAGCACAGGGGGACACCTACAGATAAGTGAAAGATTCCAAAGAGGGGTGGTTCATCAACAGCACAGGGGGGCACCTCCAGATAAGTGATACATTCCCAAAGGAGTGGTTCATCAACAGCACAGGGGGACACCTCCAGATAAGTGATAGATTCCCAAGAGGGGCGGTTCATCAACAGCACAGGGGGACACCTCCAGATAAGTGATACATTCCCCAAAGGTGTCGTTCATCAACAGCACAGGGGGACACCTCCAGATAAGTGAAAGATTCCCCAGAGGGGTGGTTCATCAACAGCACAGGGGGACACCTCCAGATAAGTGATACATTCCCCAGAGGGGTGGTTCATCAACAGCACAGGGGGGCACCTCCAGATAAGTGATAGATTCCCAAGAGGGGTGGTTCATCAACAGCACAGGGGGACACCTCCAGATAAGTGATACATTCCCCAAAGGTGTGGTTCATCAACAGCACAGGGGGACACCTCCAGATAAGTGATAGTTGGACTTGAATAAAAAACAATGATTTAACCTGGAGACATGGCTTTTGGTATTATTCAATCAAACCTGGCGAAAAAACAGTTGTTAAAATGTACCATACAAGTCAATATATTTTATTTAAGATCATTACTTACTCATTATTATGTGTATATGGGTTTATAATCACCACAGAATTCCAGTAGACAGTATAGACTCAGCATTTCTATTTTGATACATGCAGACTCTAATGATAAGATATGGATATATGCTGCAGAAACCTTGTGTCAAGGTGAATACAGTCTTGTTGGCACACCACTAACTTCCAAAGAAATCTGAATCCTAGATTACACTTAACGCATTTCTTGTGTGTTTTTGTAGAAGCATGAATGTAATATAAATCGCATTTCTAGGAGAACTTTTTGTCCTAATACTTGAACTCTTTGTAAGAAAAATCAGAAACCGCTGTTTTCTCTCTCTCTCTCTCTCTCTCTCTCTCTCTCTCTCTCTCTCTCATTTTATCTTTTGAAGTTTCAATAAATATTCGTGTAACTACAGGTGAGATTTTTATAACTTGTGTGGGAGTATGTGTAGGTTTATGAAAAAATGTCAACGGTATTATCATTTAAAGATAGCTTAAAGAAGTGGGTAATAAATTAAAACTTAGTGGGAGGAATGATGTCAGATCTTAAATCCTTTGCATAGGTTTGTTGACACATACACAGAAGACAAATTATACAGCTTGGCTATCATGAAATGCCATGTGTTTGTGTGTGCAACCAATTTAAGTTGAGATTTCTTTTGCTTTTTATGCATTTATGCTGAACAGGGAAAGTGGTCATCAAGTGATCAGCATGTACATGTACAGTGGAACCTGTCTTAAGAGACCACTGTAGT
>JACSZP010023029.1:0-10925 GCA_016161895.1 Pinna nobilis
ATACATATAAATATATAAAGATATATATATATAAATATATCTTTGCCGGTTACAGGTGAGAAAAAGTGTTGGTCAGGCTGGGACTCAACCCAGGCCTCCTGCTAACTGTGCAGCTGCTCTACGAGTTACCTGGACCATTATGCCGAGTGTCCGCTATACATACAGTGGAACTTGGATATATTTAACCAAAGGGGCAATTAACATTTCTTTCAAATAATCAGGGTTTCCAATAAAACCGGGTAAAAAAAGTGATTTAGCCAGGATGAATATAATTTCAAATTAAGCAGGGTTTCATAGATCACGAGACAGGTAGCCTCTTAATTCAGTATGTCGCTAAGGAAGATAAGATTGTACATATATTACCTTGTTTGTATAGTCATGAGGATTTGTTTAACCTAGGGGAGTCATATTTTCCAATGGCAATATGACTTGTCATAGGTTAACAGACCCTCCATGTCCCTTCAACCAGGAAAATAAATTAAAATACCAAATCAATACAGACTAATATTCTGCAAGGGTTTTGGCAAGAGGTAGATAAGACATGCAAGGGAGACATGAAGTTCTGTGTCCCTGATGCATGACGGCTTTCAACCAATCGCTGTATGTAATCAGATCGAGGTATAGCAATCATTTGTCACATGTCTTAAAATTTGTGGTTTATGAGTAGCTATGACTAAGTCTCAATAGTATTTCATTTTAGACCAACTACATAATATACCAGTACTAAATGTACCATTACAGATGGGAAGTCAATATTCTTTAAGATAAAAAAAGAGAAGCGCTATCAAGATTTGTGGTAAAATCTAACAAAGTCACTAATATTTGACCTCAAATCGGGTTGAATTTTGTTTAAGATAAAATAAAAAGATTTATTTAGTTATGTAGGTAAATTTGACTTAGTCCCTAAAATGGTCCAACCTGACTGAATTTAATTTTGGACAACAAGTCCTTATACAGAATACATCAGTTAGCCCAATGATTATGCAATATATAGTTCAGGAGGAGTAGTTATAGCAAGATTTTGTTGTAGTTGTTTTTTTGTTTTTTTGGTTTTTTTTAAGATTTTATAATGGTTCATTTAGTAGGAAAAGGCTGAATATCATTTTAGACCAACTTTATTTTAAGCTAAAAATATATGAAGTCTGAAAATGAAAAGGTATAATTGTTTTAGGGGCTTGGTGATAAAAAGGTTTACGGATGGGTGGGCCCAGAACAATAGGAGTATCATATAAGCTCTGCTGGTCTAAAACCAGATTGTCCATAAACAGTGTCTAAACCAATATGGCTCGAATAATATAATTCAACATCAATGTAACTAAAACTCATGATAATCACAATCCCTGCAAATTTCATCAAATTGGACAACTCTGATATTCCAACCAATCAGAAGCTTCAGTTTGCCTAAGAACAGCAACGAAATTCAAATGGTTGAATATCTTAAAACATATATACCATAAAATTTACCAAAATTGTAGGATTATTTTATTTCACATAATCAAAACCAATTGCAATCCCTTGAAAACAAAAATTGCAAATTTCTTCAAAATGTGACAATGGGCAGTGGTCTTTTCAATAAATAGGGATAAAACTAAAAGGGTTGGTTTCGCAAATCCCTTGAAACTGATAAAAAAAATCAAATTTCATCAAGATCAGACACTTGATATTACTATGAATCAGAAGCCTCTGTTTTGTATATAAAGAGCAATGAAACTTACACAGTTTAAATTGTCATCCTTTGAAACCCATAAACTCCAAATTTCATAAAAATGACACAATGTGAAATTGTGACATATTCGAAGCCTTGGTTTGTTTAGAGGCCATAACAAATGTCTGTTCGTCTGCATACCAAAACCTATAATCAACCCATATCTACGTATCTATACCTATAGTCAAACCAAGTGCCATGGTAATCTGACGAAACACTTGGGTAAGTCATGGTGATATTATTATATGTCCTTGACCAAAGGAAAAAATAAGCAGAAAAATATGTTCATAACGTTTTTGGTTGTAACGTTTTTCTGCTTATAACATGTTCATTTTCAACCCCCGAAAAAACGCCAATATAAACATATGTAAAAAATATATGGATATAATGTTTCTGCGTATTACGTTTTTTCCATTATAACGTATTAGAATTTAAGTTCCGTAGTAAAAGCATTGTCGTCTATAACGTTTTTCCTAGTTTGAAAGGTTTCAACACATGTTTAGTGAACAAACACAACACGTGAACACCTGACAATGAGAGAAGAAAGCCCGACATGTATTTCTAAAGTGTAAATCTACTCATAGATGTTGACCATACATTAAACTCACATTCCTCCCTCCCCACACGTCACCATTTTTTTATCAATTTACTTATAACGTTTTCCAGATATAAAGTTAAATTATTCGAGTCCCAAGGAAAACGCTTTAAACAGATATCAGTCCATATAAATATAATCCAATTTCCTCCAAAGGGAAGTATGCTTGTAAATATATAATAAAACACTTTTTTCCACAACCTTTATCAAGTGGTTGACAACAGTAACACTGGTTTTCACATATTTTTACATACCTATCATGAAAAAAACGAGTGTTTTATTATACTTTTAAAATCACATAAATTTGAAATCAAATTATCAGCAGGTGTGGTCACTTCAAATGCCAATCTTTGATGACATAATATGTATCCATCAAATAACGTTGAATTAAGATTTGACATAGACTGCAACACAATCTAAAATTTAAATTTTCATATCTTGTTTACACTAAATTTCAAATTTCCTCAAAATAAGGCTATGTTGAAATTTTGACATATCAAAAGCCTCAGATTTTCATAAACATCAAAGGAATCCAAACTGATGAAACAACAATCCCTTGAAACCAATTCACTCAAAGTTCATCAATTTTGAAGTTTTTACTATAATAAGAAAAATAATTCCCTTGAACAGCAACAAAACTCGAAGGTTTGAAATTCAGAATTTCTTAAAAACTGGAAATTTGTTAAAATTTTAACTTTTCAGAAGCAGTGATTACCTAGCGCCATTATATCATGATGTCTTAATCATTGAACACATCTGCACACCAAGACATACAATCATATAAAGCTTCAAGGGAATCGGATAAGTATTTTCAGGGGGAAACATGTAGACAGGAAAAACAAGCAGAAACAGAGCAAAAATCCTGGCATCTTATTCCAGTTTTTCGAAATCGTTTTTACTGAAATGTCTTTTTACTGGAAATAGAATGGCAACAAAAATCTGTAAGTATACAGCTGTTCTTTTCCTTTTCTTGAATTTCTGTTCGATTCACTACAATCAATTTGTTAAAATATATTATCTCTGATTAATACATACTAAATCTGCTTAGCTTCAAATGATTTTTAGACAGTTCATACACTATACAATAGCTAGTGAATCTGGCATCTTATTCCAGTCTGAATTTTTTCAGTTAATTTAAAATCCTTAAAAAGAAAACAACAGCAGCAAAATTTGAACATGACACTGAAAGAAACAATTGTGAAGTGCTTTATTTTGTATATAAAATTGATTACAAAGAAAATATTAATTTACACGTGAAAACACCCCATTGTTACTCACAATCAAGATTTTTTAAAAGTAAAAAGATATCAGTCTAAATTTTATTTTTGTTCTAACTGAAGACATTGGGTTTTATTTCATATAGCATAAAGAGATTTTGATCGCATATGAAAATCCAAAGATACAATAACAAAGAATTAAAGGTAACCTTGGATCAACTTAAAATATAGTATTACTTCCTTCAATCAACATCTGCTGTGTTAGTCTGCATTGTTTGACTGCAGTAAACAAGAAATCATAATGAAAATAAAAACCTCGGCATCCAATGAAAAATTAATAACATCAGATTCTGGGGGGAAATGGAATGTAGAGTTTGATACAAGATGAACGGTAGCTAGTTAATTCATATATCGCCCTTTCGTAGGGTGTTTTTTTATCACATCTACAATGACTCAGACAATAGAGCATGTGTTTAAATCTTAACTTGAAAATTACTTTCACTGAAGTTCATTCTCAAAATATTACCACAAAATCACACAAAAGGTTATGAAATATTTTCTTTATACAATTATTCTACTTCAGCTATATAACATAAATTGTGCAATAGCAAATGCATTTATCTATCAGTCCAAAATCTGGCTGCTGTACTTCAAAGAAATAGGCTTGCTCTTGAAGATGCTTATGTCTATATAGCAGAAATACCTGTCAAAATACCGCCAGCTTGTCTCAACATAAATAAGCATATCTTCATTCATTTAATCTATTACAGTTAAAAAAATTTGAGTTATCTCTAATGTTGTGAAGGGGAATCAACAAATCAAGTAAGTCAGTTTTGTTGAAGACAATCAAAACAACAAAAGATCCAATCAACGTCACAATCAAAGACTTAACAATCAACACAAGATGTGTGTATCAGTGTGTTTAGGCATCTCTGTGTGTATAGCAATATCTATGCACAATTTAAATCACTTGCATGTTTGAGCTATAGGTATTAAATTAAGTTTTTGTAGTGATAGAAAAGGAATATTACATAATAAACAAGCTAAATATCTAATGTAGCGCCCTTTGGTATAGTCATTGCATCCATACATATGCTTCTACTTACATACACACAAATTAGTTTTCACAAGCAAAGCTAAATGAAACGACTAGAAAGCAGCATAAGGTAGATTGCACCTGGTCTCTTCACAAAACAAACAATTATTTATTACATATCTGTTAGAAAACAATGTTTGTACCTTGGAAACTCAAACATCATAAGAACTGAAAGACTTTTTACATTTTGAAAATACAGATCAGAATTTGAAATATTTAACTAAAACCATGGATTTGTCATATCCAGCAACCTTCATAGATAAGCTATCCATGTCACATAGGAAACTAGATGTAAGATAGCATCTCAATATTCATATATTACTGAGAAAAGTTTGACCACATTATTAAAATGCAAACAAGAATGCGTTTATGGCTAAAAAATAATAATATACCAATATGCAAACAATTTATAAAAAGGCATATGAAAATGGAGTAATCCCTCGTTTCAATCTGGGAAATGAAATCCATAAATCCCCAATAATATTACATTTCTATACATCCTACTCTTCAAGGTATATGTGGAACCCTTTTGACTTAGTATCATTTTTATGACTGCTTGACAGCAATGAGCAAAATGTATAAATTCAAAATGGTTTACTTTTCGAGGCTTAGAGCTATCTACATAACAAACAACATCTATAGCAAAACTCAAGTATATTATTAAGAATTTGTGTTTATCTTTCAAGTTCAAGGAATACATGTACATATAGTTCTGAATTTGTTTGGGTTAGCATCCTTGCATTTCATTTTAGTGTTGTAACAAACTAAAACATGAACCATACACATCTTTTTCTTATCATGTATACACCTGGTTTTACCCAATCAGTTCAAAACTCTCAAATGACAAGTAACTGAGAATGTGATTACCCCAAACCTTTGCCCTTAAGGTGATATCTCCTGTAAGTCAACACATCCATTTTAAAGGAAATGGGACATCTTTTCTTGACCCTTCAACAATTCATCCTCTAATTTTCCATGCAGAATATTGCAATAACTGAAAATATCTCCTCCATGACTAAACATTTGGATAACCACACTAATGTCTGTCAATTCAATCATTTCAGCACCTAGCCCTGCCATGTGCATTTCTTTCCTTTCTGTCTAGGCCCATATAGACAGTAGAAAATCGTACACACTGGTCACTGTGATAAGTCAAAAACTTGTAATCAGTCAGTTACAATGCCTCTCTTTTGATGCTTAAAAACTTAATTGAAATATTGCTGCTGCCACTAGAGTGTCAAATGTCACTTTGAATGTAGTTTATCTTGGATTGGTATTTATTTAAATTCGACCAAAGACTAGGTGGTTTTGAAAATTGTGCATGAAAACAAGAGGTGAAACAATACACCACAATAAATGAATAATACTTGACAAGTTTCCATGAATCTGATTTGATCAATTCATATTCCCATACAAAATTATTACACCATATTTCCTCCAATTTGTTACCAACTTGACATTATATCAAGAAATAGTCATCATCAAGATTCTCAAATAAGTTGTACTGGGTAAACAAATGCACACATCCACAGGCTGACATCCATTAGGGTACATCAAAACGTCACATTTTCACTCAGCATCAAAAAGTAAGTAAAACAGGAAATTTTAACTATCAGGAAAAGAAAATTTGTTATACAGTAGAGTTGATCTATAACGAAGTCAAGAGGATTTACTTTTGACTGTGTTATTGGCATCCTTTGTTTTAAGTATCAGAATTGTCTACATAATTAGATAAAAAGTCATTCTTTTTCAGGATCTTATTCCTTTTTGTTATAGCACTAAATTTGCATTAAGTCAATTAGTTATAGACCCAATCTACTGTACATATTGTGGAATTAGCCCTGTACTGCAATAAATATTGTATACAATGTATACAGTTTCATCCCTTATAAATGCATTTAGAGAAATCCCGACAAGAAGAAAAACCCCAGTTGAAAAATGTTCTCAACGCAAATTCTGTTTTTCATAACCTCTTTACTAAACAACTATTGTTAAGTCAAATTTCAAGGCCAAGTTCACCTGGTCAAATGTCCTGGTATCAAAATAAAGTACTCAATGTGGTTTACATAAAAAAGTTGACTGTACAAGATACCAAGGGGGGATCAATAAATCAAAAATCCAAAGGCAGACGAAATCATGGCCAAACAAAAACGAGACAACACAAACAGCTATCAACACAACAAGACACGAAAAATAAGTAACACCAACCCCCACCATAAACCAGGAGTGAGTTCAGGTGCTCCGGAAGGGTAAGCAACTCCTGCTCCGTGCGTGGCAACCGCTGTGTCACAAATTTTCGAATACAAGAATGTCACAATCGGTGATGGCCACAAACAAGAGGGGAGGCTTGAAGTATGACTTATGAAAGCCTTATCCTAGATATTATAAGAGATATCTTCTTTCAGAACTTCTCAACCAGATGTAGACTGACATAGTGACTCATAAATAACTCCCAACTTTGTTACATGTCAACGTTATATCACAATCTCTCTAAAATTAAGATTAATCAAAGACTATATTTTCTCCTCCAATTCTGATTTACTTATGCTTCTGACAAATATTCTCCAAGAATAACATCCATAGACGATGAGATAGATGTGATGAGTTTTTACCCCATACTAAAAGACAAGTTAGGTTATTGAAAATGAACTATAAGTGCAGTAAGTAAACTTAAAATTGCAATGTGATCATATCTATTCTTACGGGCTAATTATGCTAAATTGTAGTAATTATGGTAAATCTGTAGAGAAAGGAAATCAAAGTACAAATGATAAATACAACTTTATTATGATTCAAACAATAAATCCGTTGTAGGAAAACATGAATTCATATTGCTAGTTTGCAAAAAAAAAAAATAAATCTGAGAAGGCAAAAATAACCATTCAATTAAATGCAATTTATATATATATATTTTAATAGAAAGTTTAAATCTCGGTGTGAGATTTTATGATAATGAAACAACCTTCAATGTTGAAGACAATAAGAGGTGCAAACTCTAGTTTCCAGTGAAATGGATCCCTATCATAACTCTAGTGATGAGGACAGTACAGGATAGACAATTTAGCATTAAAAATATAAAACCTAAGAAGCACTTGATATTATTTATAAATACCACCCACTTATATTGATAATATATATATATATGTTATAGTTTATGGAGTTATCAGTAATAAATGATGCATTCTATCATATAAACTTACGGTTGAAAACACATTATGATGCAACATTTTGAATTAAAAAACATACACATATAAAAGCCTCCAAGCTACTCTGAAATATTGACGTAATCCTTTACAGCAGTAATAGTTCTTGAATAACTTTTATTTGACAAAATTGATGATTGACACCATTTTTCTCTCTCTCTCTCTCTCTCTCTCTTTTTTTTTTGAAAAAACATTTCATTAATTATTGAGGATGAGAGTCATGTCCAGGAACAAATTCTTTTCAATATCTTAATACATGTCCAATTTCCTCATGGTTGATAGCTGTATCATTCATTTTCAAGTACAAGATATAACTTGGATCAACTAACCCAACTTTGGAACAAAATAAGCAATAAACTTTTTGGAGTCCAACATCTCACAGCATTTAGTATAAAATATTTTTACAATCTGTACACAGGTAAGCCGAGGGCGGGTCAAGATTTATGGTTCGATGTTAACCACGTAAGACCTTCAAAGAGTCCATCACCACTGGTAGCGCATGACGGTTGAACATACCAATTTCTGTCCCTAATTCTGGTAAGACCTAGTTTTTCTTGTATTTCATGTGGCTTCATAGCTGAAAATACATAATGTATGTAACAAGTATAAAATGAGAAAAATAAATACATTAGTAGTAAAACAAAAAAGAAGAAACTCATACAAAAAACAATATGTCTCCCTTTGAAGAAGGGCAGACATTATAAAAACCAGAGGCCCATTTCACAAAAAAAAGCAGAAATTTTGGATTTACAGTGTACATGTGTCACTATCAAAAGTTATGGACAAAGATAAGCCTCTCATTTGTTGAACTTTGGGCCCCATCTTGATCCCGATCCCTATTTAATGTTGCTTCAATATCAATTTGACAAATTGTACACTAACTGTTCTTGAGAAGAAAATTTTTAAAGATATTTTCCCATATAAACCTGTTAAAGTTTTGCCCCCTATTGTGGTCCCATCTTGACCCCTGCAGCTACCATTTGACCAAACTTTAATCTACCCTACATAATATTGCTCCTATATTAATTTGATACATTGAACACTTGCTGTTCTTGAGAAGATTTTTAGATATACATGTATTTTCCTATATAAACCAATCTTAAATTTTGGGCCCCTATTGAGGCCCCATCTTGACCCTGGAGGCCACCATTTGAACAAACTTGAATATACACTCTATCAGGATGCTTCCGCATAAGTTTAGTGATTTTTGGTCCAGTGGTTCTAGAAAAGACCTCCACCCAATTTTAATGTTTCTCAATTATCTCCCCTTTGATAAGGGCCTGACCCTTCATTTTAAGAAACTTGAATCCCCTTCACCAAAAGATGCTTTGTGCCAAGTTTGGTTGAAATTGACCCCATGGTTCTTAGGAAGAAGTCTAAAATGTTCAAAGTTTACAGACGGACGGACGAACAACAAAATGTGATTAGAAAAGCTCATGGTGAGCTAAAAATTAGAGGTGATTCAGAAACATACCCAATTCTTCTTTGCTTTATCAAATAAATTGAAACACATTATGCATTATGAGTACAACAGGGTTAAATTCTCATTGATAATGCTTATGTCACCTTACATTTCTTTATGATTTTAGTTTTTGCAACTCTAATATATAATACAGTGGACTCTCGTTACTCTCTTTTTACCGACAAATTCAGGCAATGGCATAAATCAATGCGTAACAAACGAGCACACTGCTAAATGCACTCAATATAACAGCACATTTGTGTTCATGTACCAGCAGTGATTATCTGTGACAAATATGCATTTTAACATTTTGTTTTATTTCATACAGCAGCAATTTACCGGAGCAGGTAAGAAACTATCAGCAACTTGACTAATGTTACATAATGGTAGGATTAACCGTTTTTACACCTTTAATTGCACAATAAATAATTGTACAGATGGCGCTTGTTTATCACTGGCATGACCTGGTTTGAATAAACAATAATCAATGAGCTGACTCCAGTTGGGTGTAATAATAAGAAAATATTAACATTTCGTGCAATATCCTACTTTTCTGACAGCCAGATATGCATAAATATTGGACGTTCCCACAAAACTCCTCAAATAAACTGAAAGATTGCCATACTAGATTTTTTTATATATACATGTACATGTATACATGTTTAGGGCCACCCCAAATTTCAGACAAATTAACACTGGCTATTCCCCAAATAACTTTTACACACATCCTAGGTAAAATTGAATAAAAACAACTTGTTAAATCTAAATAAACTATGAATGCATGCCAGTAATGTACACAGAGGGACTACAACCATTACAATGACAGAGGTAACTATGAAATAGGTCTACTGCCAAAAGTTGTTACAGTTCCCCACAATACAGACCCTACAGGTAGTCGATTACTGGAAATATTTTTTGCCCAAAAACATGAAAAATTGTTACGTCAAATACGTTACAACTGCAAATTTTTGAAATATTAACATGGCCGTTGAAATGAGAATTCACTGAACTAAGAAAGTAAGACTATCATATAGGAAACAATATTGTAGTACCATCAGAATATACTTACATTCTGGTAAATCTTGCTTGTTTGCAAATATCAAAATGATTGCATCTCTCATCTCTCTATCATTTATTATTCTATGTAGTTCTTGACGGGCTTCATCAATTCTGTCACGATCTGCACAATCAACAACAAATATCAACCCCTGAGTACCTGTGTAATAATGTCTCCATAAAGGACGGATTTTATCTTGGCCTCCAACATCCTGTAAAAAATATTAAGAGTTGCAATGAATAAAACAAGAGGCCCAATGGGCCTTAACGGTCACCTGAGTAAAACATTTGGTTGAAATTGGCCCACTGGTTCTTGAGATGAAGCCTGATACATGTATATGAAATCATATAGTAACCATGAAGTTCAAAATGTCTCAGCCAATCAGAGGCCATGGCGGCCATCTTGGATTTCGCATGGCCCCGAAAAGTAACAACACTTGTGTGGGACCTTGTGTAGAACATCTATACCAAGTTTGGGCCTTATCCATTCAGTGGTTCTTGAGAAGAAGTTCAAAATGTCTCAGCCAATCAGAGGCCATGGTGGCCATCTTGGATTTCGTATGGCCCCGAAAAGTAACAACACTTGTGTGG
>JACSZP010023031.1:542-14085 GCA_016161895.1 Pinna nobilis
ATTCACCCCCAGATCCCCTATCTTGGTCTGTTTGATGCACCAAGCCTATTCTATTAAAACGTAGGGAAAACACTAGGTGACCGTTAAGGCACCTTGGGCCTCTTTTTTTTGTTGCAATGATGTGTAACAATTGTATCTATTGAATGATCTCATATGTCCAATTAAGTTACATGTTAAAATTTAATTTAGCAATGAAAGTAAGGAAATAATGGGGAGATGATTTGTAATAATGCCCAAAGTGGCTAACAGATGCCAGTCTGTAAATCATCAAAAATATTTCACATACTGGTAAATATTCATTGAAATCATTGGCTAATTAAATTATCAATTGGTAAAAACATCTTGATTGGCTAATTTTTTGGCTAACAATTTTCTGAATCTAGGGTTACATGTAGCTCTGCAAAAAGTATCTCCAAATAGTACTACTTTTTTGTAGTAGGTTACTTAGGTTGCAGGAAGTATTATTGTTTAGGAAAGAAACAAATTTTGCCTACACTTGGCAATTGAGCAGTGAGGTCTTTACTGTCTTACCTGAAGGATAGCCAAAGCCAACTGCAGCTAGACATGGAACCAAACCCATAACTCAACAATCAGAAGGTTAAACATGACAACCCCATTATCACCAATAAATTGTATTTCATGGATGATATGAATTTTCACTGAATAATGATGTTATATTTTATAATTCAGTTTTACTCTTCTTTTGCAGAACTACAAATACTGTATGAGGAAATTCAAGTGAAACTGGATTTCCAAAATATAAGAAGATGCATATTAATACCTGCTTACAGATTACGGATTGTGGATTCTAATTCAGTGTCTTTTACAGTAAATAAATATTACTGGATTTAACTCAGTTTGATAGCATGGATTTAATTCATCAGATTTTAGACCCAACTCATCAGCTTGAAAAGGTATGTATTTCACTTTAGTTTTTCCTTAGTTTGACAAAGTTTTCCCAAGACTCATTCCTGAATGTCTTACCAGTATGTTGCTGTCTGTCATTCGTTAACTTTACATTTTTTTGGCATCTTCATTCAGGTCCACTGGGGGATTTTCATGAAACTTTGTAGGATTTAAGTACCCATGGTCCTCTATAATATTTTTTTTTGTGTCGGATTTGTCCAGGGATGGAATAGGTCCAATAGGGTACACTCATTTGGAAATTTTTTTCTCCAGAAGGGCTGCATAGAATGAAAATCTAAATACACCAGTGATCTAAAGCGTGGTGTGAAGAAGTACTGTTGATTTTTATCCCATTTAGAAACACAGTTTTTGTTTATATCATTTTAGACTTGTCATTCTTTAACAACTTTGTTGATGTAAGGTAAGCAATATAGGCCCATTTGGGTTCCTTATAGACTAGTTTTATGGGAAGGGGTGTGTTTTTTGTTGTGATGTTCATTTCAAAATGAGAGCTAGACAATATCTGAAATCTTGAATTCTAAAGATAAGGAGCTAAATTGAAAGTATTGTAAAGAGCCATCTTTTTCCTAAGAAAGTAAATTGGCCCTTCAGTAAATGGTTTGAAAACTTACAAAAGATTGAATTTGAGCACCTTGAGATCTGAGGTTTATTTATAGTTTGACTTTGACTGGTTTCCTTGACATAAAAGTATGACAACTATGACAGTACAGTGTATAAACATTTGTTATTTATAAGTGGTGCATGTAATGTAAAGTTGTCATTGGAGACTGCCCTTATAGCTGTATTGTCCCAAGACAGGTTTCATTAAAAAAAAATTCACAAATCAGTTCTCAGTAAGTTGTATATCAGTATCAAGACAAGTTCCACTGTAATGTACATGCACATATACCAAAAAGTCCACTAGGGAGTCCTTAGCAAAAAATTTAAAACAATTTATTCAAGGTCTCCATCTTTCATTGTGGGTTCCCTGTAGACAGTTTAACATTTTATGTGTCTGCTATTTGTCATGAAATTTAGTATGAGGGATAGTTAGAGCTGAAAAAAAACTATTTGCTACCTTCGTACTAAGCCAAAGGGAGCAAAATTGGAATTCAAAAACCTTTTGAGGGATAACTCATTTGAGAATTTTTGTTGTCCCTAGAATTAAATTCATTTGACCACATACTCGGATTTTCATGTTGCAAACATAGTTTGTACTTTACTCAAAGCATATAGTTGTACGTGTAAACATTCTTACTATATTACATTACATTACATACCTCCAGATGCAATGTGAGCATGCTGAGTCATCAGTTTTCATTGACTTTGTGCAGAACATAGACCGATCAACAAAAAATTGTGACTGACTTTTCAATTTGTTTGAAACATTTGCACTGACCAAAAGAAATAATATTTACTTGAAGAAAAGAACACTAGCCTGAATTACCCTAGCCAACTCTGACTTGGTACTGCAGGGCTCAGGAAAAAGACTCATCTGCTCGTCCATGACGAGTAAAAATTCGCTGGGACAAGTGACTTCTGTTGTAGTGCTCGTACCTTGGACGAGTACATGCTTCTTAAGATACTTGAAAAAAAAGACTTCTGTCCATGTTTGTGAATTTGAACAAACACAAATTGATAAAGAGTTTAGTTTCATTTTCGTGGCATGTCTTATACATCATAACATGCGCGATTCGTAATTTTACGATGGTTTCCGATTACTGGACCCAGTCATTGAGTTACTATTGATAAGTCTGGAAAAACCCGAATGATTATATATCTGGGTCTAATCTGTGTTTACCTGTCATGGCCAGCAAACCGCTGACTTTGTTGGGTTTTTTTTAATGATTAAAATAAAAGGAAAGATAATGATAGCAACTAAGAACAAATGGCTAGATCCACATGTAGCACTGATGAAGCAGAGGAGGATTATACCTGTAGACAAGGGAGTAGTGATGGAAATAAGGAGTCGGGAGGTCGACTGATGTTGCAAAGAGTTAGGTATGTGAGTTTAAGAATGAGTGATACTCATACCTGTACATGTAGATCCAAAGACGATGAGAAGGAGGAAAGAAAAAGATGAAGGGTGTTTAGAGAGTTAGGGGAAAGTGTTTCAAAGGGCTGAATGTGATAAAGAGAGAGTTGTGATCTGCAGATTTTGTCTTAAGTTTGTAAAACCAAATGACAAGAAAATTATGTAAAAATTTTACTTGTATTTTTAGGAGTCAATACGTTTAGGGAAATTTTTTGAAGTATCACACTAGATCCAAATGTCATTTGAAATGTACTGGGGAGTGAGAGAAACAATTTGCAAGAGAGCCATGCACATGAAAAAAAAATGTAAAAAATTGACAGACTCAAAGAAACAAAATTAAATTGAATGAGATGTATTGCTAAAGTTGAAAGTGAAAGAAAATGAAAATATCGAAAATGCAAAGTTTGTTACAGTTCTGCAGAGACATAAGATCTGTATTATATATCTCTGAGGTCTGGCAGATCAACTGATAGTGCAGTAATTGAGCAAGAAACTGATTTTGTTAAATATGAAACTGGTTTTTTTCAAAGTACTTGTTTGTTAATGCCAAAGGATTATTTTTCAAAGTTTATTTTCTTTCTTTTTTCACTTTTATTTGGACAAGTGGAATTTTCATTTGGATGAGTACTTTTCTATAGGCATTTGCCAGCTGGACGAGTGGTTTCAAATATGTTTCCTGAACCCTGTATTGGCAATGAGACTGGCCAGCACATGCACATTGTATTCAATAGAACCTAATCTCCAATCACAAGGGCATACTTAAAAGTTCAGCTTTTGCTTCACTTTTGTTACAAAAATATCTGAGATTGGGTAGAAAGTCTACTTATATACCAAAATTATCATATCTAACACATGCACTTAAAAAAAACTAAAAGGGGAGGGATTTCTCCAAGGATATATTTAAAAAAAAAAGTTTTATTATTCAATGAGGACGGTGACCCAGCAATTTACGAGTCTCAAATATCAATTGAAAAAAAGATCATTATATATCAATTATATGTAAATGGTAAAAAGATCATTATATATCAATTACAGGTATATGTAAAAATGAGTTACCGTACTTATCATAAAAAGAAAACTATTGCGATAGCCTACGGGTAGGCCTATGCCCACTACCAGAACTATTATGCTCCACATGTACTTTTGATAGGAAGACAGCTTAGAGATGGCAGGCAAATTCAAATAAATATAATTATATGAAAAATTTAAATAAATTGAAAATGAAAAATTAAAGTCCATTTGTACTTTGTAAATAATTATTCCTAGATTGTTTAAAATTTAATGGTGTGGGGTTAACAAACCTATTAGCACTGAAAACAACTTGTCCTCATGTTGACTTCAATTCAACATATGTACAAAAAAGTTTCAGGTTTTTTTTTTTGTATTCATTTATTCACATTTGACAGTCTTTCAGTCATTTGGTGATGATATTTTATTGGTAGTTTAGAGGAGAGAACCCGGTTGTACATGTAGGGAAGAAACCATTGGCCTTCTGCATGTAAATTGGCAACCTTTCTCTCGTAATCAACTTAGGTACAAGCAGGGCTTGTACCCATGCTGGCGAGAGATTAAATGGTTTAAAGTGCAGTGATTTAACAATTTTGCCACAGAGGTACATGTAGTACCAGGGCTCGAAATTAGCACTGGTCTGCTGTCCCATGGCCAGTAAATAATCTGTTGGGCCAGTAAATTTCTCATCTGAACGGGCCCTGTTGTCCAGTAGAAATTTAGAAAAGAAAAGGCTTATCTGTATGCTTAAATCATACCTATTTAAATTTACCAATAGGCCTATACTATATTCCATTTTTTTATCACAAACAGAAAGTATCCGTCATTCAAACATTATATCCTCTGAAAAAAATTCTTTTGATTTTTTTTTAATGTGGGCCAGTAAATTTTTGATGGGACCAGTAGGTTTTCTAAGATACTGGCCCTGTGGGCCACCTAGTAAAAAGGGTTAATTTCTAGCCCCGTAGTACATACAATGTAGGTAGGTGGAAATACGCCTAGGCTACTTGTAAATCATAACATGCTTTTTAGGGTTTCCCAGGAGCCCATTTCCAAATTTAAATTTACTGTATTTCCCCCATATTTTTCTTTTTGGAATACTATTTTCCAATTGAAATAGAATCTTTTGATAAGAGATACAGAATGTTACTGGGATGACTTAATTCACAGTATGAGACTAAAAATTCATCTGAAAGTAGAAAATTAAGTGATAGTGCCTTGTACATGTACATAGATAGAAATGTTTGTAGATAAGAAAAATTATTGATTTGCTATGAACAATTGTGATTGAAAATCCTACATTCTAAATTCTAAATATGCATTTACATGTTATCATATTAACTAAATAACGTGGTAATTACTTCCCCAAGTCACCTACTATGAAGAAAACCCTGCATAAAGTGCCATGAGACCAGGGCTTTAGGGAATTAATGTGTGACCTATATTGGGGTACTTGTATGGTATTAAAAAGATACATGTACATGTACAATAGTATACAATGTATATGATGTTGGTAAATTGGTATTGCATTGGTACGCAGACTTGTAATAACCAGGCCATAGAACCTATTGTCAGAATCTTGGTATGTAAAGCGGTCAAACTGTTGCCTGTACTTCATAATTGATACCTACATACACAAGACTGGATTATCTTGATATCATGATGTTAAACTGGATCTAACCAGCTAGTCCGCCAGTCACATCCAAGAGTAATATGACATATATATGTATGTAGGACACCCTTGCCAAATATTTGTACGAAAATGCGAAAGAGTAACGACTGTTGTGTTTATATATATGCAACATTTATATGCATGCTGTTCTCAATTCTGAACTACATACCTAGTTCAAAGACCCCTTGATCAAATGTTAGTTAGATAACACAGACAGTTGTACCAGGGGGGTAGGTACCCTGCGTAAGAATTTTGAGCATCCGAAAACAATTTCCGTGTTTATATCATCTTGTCACTTTCTGATGTAAGGTTGGATCATTAAGATTCAAATATATGCGTTGTGGGTTTATAGTGAGGTAAACCATCGGAGATCAAAGAAATGTAGTTTACCTTGCGACATTCAGAGTTGCTTCCAAAAAGCAGTCAGCATTAGTGAATATTTGATGAGAGATAGATTATTGGTACTATCTGAAATATCACTCAACAGATCTGTATACCTCTAACTTTTCAAATTACACATTTTTACATAATTATGCATTATCAATCTTGTCTGTTCCTGTTTTAGGAAGATACCTGTGTATGTTAACACAGGTAATGTAAAATGTCATGTATAATTTTGATATTTGTGAAGCACAGATGCAGAGGAAGACCGACATGGCTCTACAGATTAGTGCACTCTTTAGAATGGAGATGGTGGGGGTTCAGGATTTGAGCCTTAGACGGGATACAGGGTTTGAAATTAGCCATTTTTCCTCGGTGGTCCTCTGGGCCAATAGCTTAAAAAATCTGCTGGCCCCACCAAAAATCTACTGGCCCACATTTAAAAAGAAAGGGAAAACAAAACAAACAACACTGAAAAGGACTTTAACAAGCCTTCATCTTCACCNNAGATGATAGATAAGCATTTTCTTTTCTGAATTTCTACTGGACAATAGGGCCAGTTAAGGTGAGAATTTTATTGGCCCAATGGAATATTTACTGGCCACGGGCCAGCGGACCACTGCTAATTTTGAGCCCTGGGATATGACTTTTCTTTCTTGTTCTTCTAAAGAATAGATCAGTATTCAGTGTCAGTATGTTAGAGATCCCTCACTTGTCAATAACTCTGAATGCCAAGCATAGGCCAAAATTTCAAATCTTTCACTGCCATTATAGGTTAATATTAAAGTTCTAATTCAAATATTCCATCAAGTGTGCATGTACTAACACATAATTTAATACAATTCCTGTTGTTGGTGATACAAATGCACACTTTAGTAAATGACAGTGCATCTCATTGTCAAGGCATATATCTGCCACTGAGTTTACAAATTTTGTACAAAAAGTAACATTGTCACTGAGTTCACAAGTACTTGTCAAAATTGAACATACTTCTTTAGTAAAAATTAGTGGACAGGAAAATAATGGCAGATATTGATTGTTTGAGTTTGAGGTTTTCTATGAGTAAGTGTACTCTAGTTCTGTCAGATAGACCCCCTACAAGTAATCACCCCATAGTAGATACCATGTAGATTCTAGTTTTAATTTATGCATTTTTAGATTTTATGAAGTGCTCTACTGCTTTGAACTTACTTTGAGATTCTCATGCTGTGATACATTTAAGTGAGTGATTAATGGAAAATTCTGTAAAATCTTTGATCTTGTACTGTTTTAGATGGTTTGAATTCAAAGTTTTAGCACTTAGAGCCCACTAAACTACATGCACCTACCAGTTTAGTCTTGAGTAAATTTATCCCAGATAATGAATGTGGAACAATGTCCTGATTTGGCTGTCAAGTTTTGGTACATTGTATCTTTTTTAGGTTCGTTTGCACTTTGTATAATAATACAGACATACATGTACATGTATAGGCCTACATCCTTGACAAGATACAAATGTACTATGGTAGATCTAATACAGTTATACTGTCTTCACTGACCATCCCTTACATTGTACTTATCAAAGACAAAACCTGGAAATCAAGGGTTAGAATCATGATGGAGGCAGCTTTCTATTCGGCCAGAGTTCACACCACACAGTAAAATTTTAGCAAAATGCTCAAAAATTATAAATTGGCTCAAAATTATTGTTTATGACTAATCATTTTGCTCAATGGATTTCACTGATAATTTTGTGATGCCCAGGGGAGAATCATCTCTGTGGCAATATATTGGTAAAATATAGGTAATATCTCAGCTCCTCCTTGCCTACTTCAGTTTTGACCATGGTTTTGCTCAGTAAAATATCATTTGGCTCAAGCAAATCTAATTTGGCAAAGCTATTGGCTCAAAAATTTGAAACCCTGGTGTGAACCCTGTTACATGTAATTCCCTTCCTTTGGATGAAATAATTAAAAACAAGATCCTGTGTAATATTAAGTTATGCTAAAGGCTCCTCTTTGCTCAGTAGACTTAAGTGCCAAACATACACTCGTAGAACAATATTTGAGGCCCTTCATTGGCGTTTGACAAAATCTGGATGTGAGTGAAAGATTCTTGAATGGGACATTAAACAACAACTATGACCACCAAGTCTACCAAAGTATTTTGAAATTCTATTTAGCTAGAATCTAATTAAAAACTTGGTATATGAGAGAATCAAAACCAATTTAAAAAAAAATAACTCAAAGAAAAAACAAATATTAAGTGTGCATTGCCATTGTATATATTATGTGAAAAATGCACATGGTTCTGTCAATAAAGAAAAAACAGTCTAAACCATTTTAAGAGAATGTCCAAGGGAAGGCACAAAAAGGGTCACATATGACAAGTGGTCTCTTAATTCAGGTAATTTATAAAGGAAAAAATCTTTCTGGGAACCATTCATTTAGGTCACATACATGTAAGACAGGTTTTCCTTTAATTCAGTGATTCACTACTTAAGGCAGTTTAGTCCATATTTCAAAGAATTGTAGATGAGGAGCTAATTTAATCAGTTTTGCAATGAAACAAATAAAACATTGAACAAAAAAAAAGTAATTCTCAAATCCATCCTTTTTTAAAATGAATTTCGGAGAATGAGAGAGATATGCCAAAGGGGTCACTTGTTGTGTACATTAATTTTGATACAGAAATATGATGTTAAGTATTTAATTGGTATTGTATGTACACTGCTTTACTGGGCTAATGGGTCCAAGGCAATGCACAATGCCGAGAGGAAATTGTTATAATACAATATTTAAATAATTATACAGGTGTTTGAACCAGCCTTCCTCCTAAGGCTACGTGTACAGCTTAATTCGCTGAATGTTTTGTTATTAAAAGGCAAGTATCATAATATCCTGTGGTTTTAAAATGTGAATATATCTTTTTTAAAGTTTTTTTTAAGTGGTGTTTGTTTCTGTCTCGCATGTAGAAAAGTTACCCAAATTTGATTCACCATAAAGATTTGAGGTCTCAGGTTGATTTGGTGCATAACGAAACAAAAACAATCCATTAAATTCTCTTCGTCAGTTGCACCAACTGCTTCATCCCGTCCCACCTGTGGATCTATCAATCTTCAATAAAAAGATATAATTATTCGTTTTGTATTCTCCTCCTCATCAGCATAATGTTGAAGTCGAAGGTAAACGTGAAGTCTTTTCCGAGCACTTGGTGACTTTTTAACGGGTCACTTCTGCCTTTTCAACAGCCAAGCATGTATATCAAGTTGTATCAGTTCCCCGAGTATAAAAACGTTAACATTCAATTCATGAATGGGAATGAGTACACTCTCTTAGTGGTGTCGATTTCAGCTTTCCCACAAACTGTTTATTTGAAAGAGGATTGACAGGAGCTCCATGCCTTAAACTTTACACTTTAAATGTTTGGAGAAACAATACCAGCAAGCATATAATTTGTTTAAAGTTTGTTAGCATGGCAAACAAAGATTATTCATTGACGTGTGAAATCGTTTGTGGTGAAAGAAAATCAGGAAAATCTTTTTGCCGTTCATTCAGGTGTCATTCTCGTTCTGTGTACAAAAAAAGAACTTAAAAGATTGGTAACTTTGTTCTTTAGACTTCTTTTTCAGTCAATCTTGCATTCTTCTGACAACTTGACAAATAAATTCACACCAATTAAAAAGCTATACATACTAGAACTTGTATATAAGTTTATTGCTTCTTACTGATTTGTAACTGCTAAGTCTATTCCAGTGTATATATATGTAGTTTAAACTAGACTTGCAGTATATGTAGCTAAGTTTTAGATTTGATACAATATGGTCAGACATTCAGTTATGAGTGATTTGAGCAATTTGGGTCAGTGGTAATATGTTGTTATTTCATAATAAAAATCTGCACAGATAACCTTGTGTAAAGTGTTATATAACATACTGTAGGTCACAATTTTTTTATTTTGATGTACTCTGTTAAAAATGTGTGTTGAAGGAAGCTGTACATGTATCCTACATCAATGATTTCCCTAAGAACCGACTGGCCGCCAAATTGACCGCTTCAAATGATTTTCTGACTGGTTCAATTCTAAGATTCAACAATTTTCTAAAGGAGAAACCTCCAGAACCCCTTCTTGGCCAGATCAAGTTGCCCCCAAACCACCATCTTGGCCTGTTTGATTCATTTTCAAGCCTGTTCAAATAAAACAAAGGGAAAATACTGCTGCATGTAATAGTATATTGAACTGTATATATTTACATACATTTGAGTACAAATACATATACATGTATATATCTAGGAAGAGAAGCCACTTCTAAAAGAAAATACATTTATTTATATTATTGCTTTGAATGAAACTAAATATGCTATGAATTATGTACAGTTTAAAAAGCTTCATTGCACTGTTTTCTCCATTGGACGGCTTTCTGCAACAAAAAGAACTACCAACCATTACTGTATGGTTATTATTTTATGTTGTTGGAATTGTTTGAATAGATAATTTGAGACCTTACAAGGAATGATATTACACATTTATTACCCTGGTTATAGGGGACATACAGGAAAAGTCTGAGGAGAATATGACTTGTTGTGGGTGAACAAATCCTCATGTCTCTGTACAACCTGGGCAGTAAATTGTTTATAATATGTTGTCTGAAATACCAAATCAATAAAGACTATTCTTTATTTCATTCCAAAAGGCTGCACGGATTTATGCAAGAGGGAGACATGACAGATGTGAGAGAGACATGGTTGATGTGAGAGAGACATATGACGAATTTGAGAGAGAAATGATGCAAGCAAGGGATGTCAAAGTTTTGTCTCCCTAAAATATGATAGCCCGTAATCAATCCCTAACTATATATGATCAAAAACGTATCATAAATATAAAGCTACATTGTAAGGCTAGGACCAGGGTTTTCTGCAGACCTAGTGAATGTCCAGTTGACTTAACTTTCTGGCTAACTTAGCATAAGGAAGCTCCATCATAACCCTAAGACCTTTCTTTTTAACCCTTTCAACCCCAAGTATCAGAATGGTATGTTCTTTTCTATTGTCTGGAACAGTCTATTTTGGTCTCTGGTGTCAAAAGGGTTAATGATCTGACTCCAAGGAATTTCACCTGATATTCACGATTTTTCAGTAGATGACTTCATTAGATTAAGGAGGGGCGAGATCACCCTCTCATTATAAGAGTGCTCTACTCACTGACCTTTGTGGTTCAGTATATATACATGTACTAATGGGAACCTTCTTTGAGAGACCTCTGTCATAAGAGATCCCCTTTCTTTAGAGACCACTCATATGAGGTTTTGTTTATAAACAATCTTGAGATACTACCTGTCTTGTAAAAGACATTTTCTTTTTCTACATTTATGCTTACATTTATATTTTGTGGTCTTTGTCGTTGTAATACTCAATATTATTTTACTTTTACATGAACATCATCATATCCCCATGAAGGGCCACATGTACAAATTTGACCTTTGCACTGCACTTATGACCATTGAGCAGTGAAGGCTCTGTAACCTACTGACAACTTATTGTGACACAAGACTTAAGGTTATACACACACCTGAAGGGTAAGAAAAGCCAACTGTCCCTGCCAAACAGTTTCAAACCCACAACCTCACAACCTGATGTTGAACAAGCTAACCATTGGGCCACATGTTGAACAAGCTAACCATTGGGCCACATGTTGAACAAGCTAACCATTGGGCCACATGTTGAACAAGCTAACCATTGGGCCACATGTTGAACAAGCTAACCATTGGGCCATGTGTTGAACAAACTAACCATTGGGCCACATGTTGAACAAGCTAACCATTGGGCTACATGTTGAACAAGCTAACCATTGAGCCATGACAGCTCTCTTTTGTGATGGTCTTTACAGGATGTTGTCTTGAGACAAATTTGACATGCATGTATAGTGTATGTACAGCTATTTATCCTGTCTCTTACCATTTTCTGAAGTTGATTCATCACCAGATGTTTCAAGAAATATTTAGTCTGCAGTCTGCCTCAGTGCAATTAGTTTACAATTTCATAACTTTTTCATAACAGTGAATTGTAGCAGAAAGAGTAGTGTATTGAATTAAAAAGTAATTAAAACAGAAAGACTTAGAATGAACATATTTGAGAAAGGCCTGCATAATCTACCATGACAATTATTGTTATGAAATAACCTGATGTCTAGCTTGACAGAGAGTCATATAATTTCATACCCTATGTTGTAACTTTAGTGTCATTTTGCATACATTTTTTGTATTAATTTGATAGCTTTTCAGGACAAAAGTCTGAAGATCTAGTGACTATATACCCTCATGGTCGCCGGCATCATTCACTTCAAATCTACATAGCTAGGTTTAAATCAGTAAAGTTTCTTATTTGCTTTGAGAGTTAGGATAATCATATGACACATGTGTATAACCCTCATGTCTAGACCAGTGCTTTAGTGTTTTAATTGTTAACTACTGGTAATAGTGTTGACCTTAGACCTTGACCTATTTTCGTAAACTTTAAACTTCTATGATATTTTTAATTTTTTACATGCAAATACTAAACTTTTGATATTCCACATGCACATTTTGTACTAGTTACTATTTTTGAAGTTATTGTAAATTCAAAATTGACACTCCAAAGCATAATATCAAGTTAACAGTATTTACAGCTGCAAAGTACCAGTATACCACTGTTCAGGATGAAGAAATTTGAAGGAAAAGAATGCATATGCTTTTGTGACTTTGCATTTGCCTATGGTATCTGACTATCAGTTCTCAAGTTGAATGATAATTTTAATAGGAGTGAGACTTTATTAGTTTCTCAGTTCCTTACTTGTGCATGTACATCCATCTACATTGTACACATTACTATCTTACAGTGTTCATGATAAAACAACAAAACTGTAGCCATTAACTCGCATGTAGGAAACCTGTTTCTTCAACATTTGCTTGTAATTTGAAATGAAAGATGTGTGATACTAACATGGGAACCTTAAAAATCAATTAGTCCTGCATGGTGTCATAAAAGAGTGTTGGCTAAAATTTGAACTCCTTCATTTTGTGGTTTCACCATATAAGTGAAATATTAATGAGAGGTTAAATAAGAGAAAAACCAAACAACAATCTAAGAGTTACTATGGCATATCAATGTTGGAATTTTCTACTTCTAAAACTTCATAAATTTATAGGCATTATATTGGATCATGAATATGTATATCGGTATGTACATTTGGAAATGAATGTTTCATGAATGGGCACTGTTCAACTGGCATATTCACTCAAGTTTGAAAATTTGTGCATCTTCACTTCTGAAATGGCTATGTCATGATGACTTTACAAACCTGGGAAAAAGGATGTGGTATAGATTAAAGTATCAGTTTTACTTTTGAGTTGAATTTTTGACTCCCTTTCTTGTTAAATCAGTTAAAGTGATATCTCGTCACAGTGCCTCTCTGTTATGTTGTTGTTTAATGTCCCACTCAAGAATATTTCACTCATATGGAGATGTCACCGTGTGCCGGTGAAGGGCGACAAATTTTGCCTACGCTCGGCACTTATGGCTGTAGAG
>JACSZP010023038.1:0-16141 GCA_016161895.1 Pinna nobilis
ATGTGTCCCTAAAGAGGTCGTTAGACACACGTGTTACTGTATTTAGAAAATGTGTCTTGCAGAATTTCACATTGAGATTGATCTCGATTTAGTTTCTACCATAATTAAGTCGGCTATCATTATCTAAGGCCAGTTCTGTCTCGCTAGGGCGGTAACTTTACCAGGCAGGTCACATCTACGTACTATTTGGGTGATCATGGAAGAAACATAGTATTCTGATTTTTGTTTTCGTTTTTCGTTATAGATACTCCCATTGGATATTTGTGTCCGATTTGGTATACCAAGAGAGTAACTTCCTTGACACTTGGACTCACCCAATTTAGGTTTATGAATGTATCTTATATGTTCAGCTGCAGGACCTTGGTCATTCCCAATGATTCGTATTCTACAAGTTATTCTGTATGTAACCCCGATTCGTTGGGGCTCCCTATTGAAGTCATTATTACACATGTTTTAGACAAGCTGAAGGGTGGCAGCAGGATTTTGTTACCAAAAGCAAGTCATATATCCCGTGGGCAAAGCTTATATTTCCCTACTACACGTGCAACAAACTATCTGTTTTATTTTTTCAATAAAAACAGTATTTCAAATCCTTTTTATCATTGGGTAATTCGTTTTATTACGGATGTGAGTGGTGGGTATATAAATGTTCTTACAGAAGCGAGATTACAAGTTATATGATATTACCATCTAGCAGGTTTGTCACGGGATCTTTCAAATGTTTGTAATACATTTCCGTCAGATTACAGAGTAAATATAAAATAAACAAAATCAAATTAATGCTTCGTGTTTGTAGAGTATTAAACTTATTCTTATAAGAAAAAACTTAAAGCTCTTAAAAAAACTTATTTCAGATTCGATAATCTCTGATTTAAGTGATATCAGATTATTTTCTCGTGAGTATTTCTTTTTCATTTCAAAATCCGTAAAGTTATAAAACGGGAATTAAATAGTTTCATAAACGTATCACATTGGCGTGTTTTATTGTTTTACTACAATGCATCGATGTTACTGTATACTTTAGTATTGTGTAATTGCCTTTGACCTTTGTGCAACCGTTTTATTGCTTGGAGATAAAGAGATCGGGAATATTATCAGCGCTCTGGTATTTCATCTACACAATGAACCATATGAATAATTGAAAAGTGCGATTTCCAAAGCAATGAAATAATCAAATCCCGGTACATGCTGCACAATTTTAGATTAGATTTTAAAAGTCTATTTTGGGGTTAGAAATTCATGCAACTTAAATATTCGACTTTTGAGGTACCGATTTAATTCTATGTGCTGTCTTTTTACAATTATTTTACATCTGCAACTTTTGGTTGATACATTATATAGGAAATGTCTGATTAAGGTTACGCTTTTCTGTCCGTCTATCTCGCATCTTGATACAAAACGCCAGCAAGGGGTAGGGGTTCGAACCGATTTTTATGCCCCCAGTTTTCTTTTTCGCATGGACTGTAGTATGCTGGTAATTTCAGTGAAGAATAATCGCTGTTACGTGAAAAGACTATGGTTAACATTTGTCTGATTATCATGTGACGTAGAAATATAGCAATAGAGCCCCGGACACTGGTAAAAGTTCCAACATTTTAAGGACTCTCCAACCAAAAATTCTGACTATGCTTTATAATCAAAGATACATTTGAACTCATTTTTCATCCTCACAGAATTAAAAAATTGAAACATCACATTTGCACTAGCATATAATTAGAGGATGCAGCTGATAAAATAAAAAAAATATACACGCAATATATATATATCGACGTTTAAAAAATAAAAAATACACGTTTACGGGTGGTATTCATTTCCCGTCATTTTAACAGTCATGAACGATGCCTTTGAGAAGGGCGAATTACGCGGACAAAACATGTCCAGCACCAACATTTAAACAATGATTTGACCATTTTAATGTGTAAGTCGCTTAATTATATCCATTTGTACACGATTCCGTCGTTATCTTGTGTACGACAAATTTTTGCTAAATTACTCCAAGTGTACCTTTAAATTGTTTGACAGCATTGTTCATTTCTAGGATTTATTTCAGACATAGCTTTATATCTAAACAGGTAAACATTTAATCACCTGAAGAACAACTAAAATTGGTTTTGATGTCCTTTGAGATACATGGAAAGTTATCTGTTTCATTCCTCCATGACACAATATCGCTTTTATCTAATAAGGAAATACACTTTGCATGACTCTCCGGAAAACAAAAACATGATATCATTATAGCTGAATCAAATTATGCTTCATTGTAACTAGATAATGTACGCTTTGATCTAAAATTACCAGGTCTAAATAACCTTGAAATATAAAACTTTAGTGTAAGCTATAGAACCATAAGACACTCTCTGCTCACGGATTTACTTGGGGAAGAATGACGTGGAATGGGTGAACAAATCGACTTGTCACCAAACAACCTTCTCAATTAATTATGTATTATACTGATATCCAGAATCAACAAAGACTGTACTCTTGAATACATGTACATCCATCGCCATAAAGGGGCCTCCGTGGCCTAGTGGTTAGCGTGTTCGTCTTCGAGCCGAGGGGTCCGGGGTTCGATTCCCACAACGCCACTCCGCGGTTGGCCGTCCCTGTCTTTCGGATGAGACAGTATAATCCGAAGTCCCGTGTCACGGTAGGTGTTGGCACGTTAAAGAACCCTCCCTGCTCTACGGCCAGCAGTGCCGAGCACAGGCACATGGTGACGTCTCCATATAAGTAAAATACTCTTGAGTGGGACGTTAAACAACGACGCAACAACAACAACATCGCCATAAACAAGCTGAGTACCTCGGTACATTTTATTTATAAACATTTGTGCGTAAAACAAATCCGTTTCCTATTGTGAACGACATTTTTGTCGTAAACTTCAAAGAGTCTTGTACATCGAGATATTAAATTGTGTCGTTCCGGAACGCGGATCCATTAACCAATCCCTAACTGTTCTAAACATAAGGAATAATATTACAATATGTTTACTTTTCTTTCGTATTAGGAATATTTGTCATATGGGCAATCCGAGAGTTCTAGTCACTAACTGGCGCTAAATGTAAACAACTTTATCATCCCTAATAACATAATAATTTCCGTCATAAAATTGACCGGAAGTCACCGGCTTAGGAAAAATAACCGGCGACCAGCGTTGCAAAGGTAAATAAGTCTATTCTAGCCAATAAGTGTATTCATGATAAAATAACTGTAGATGCTGTTTCACTATTATATATGTATATGAGCAGTTCCTAAATTTATTTTCATGTGACACACAGTGAAGAGGATTATAAATATATTATAATATATAATGGGCACTCATTCAGACTCCGTATTCTATCATTGAAATTGTGTATTTATGAAAAAGAAGTAGTGGTAAATGCAAAATAATTAAACATACAAATGACCCTATGAGATAATAAGTTTCATTTGTAAGTTTGTTAGTCCTGAAAGGATTAAGGAAAAAAAGAATAATGTATTTTTTTTATATCAAACACTTACTTGCATCATTTTATACTATCATTTTTTTGTTTCATTTCAGAATTTGTGGACGAAAATCACTTTAACTAGATACTGAATTCGAATAGAATTCTAAAATGGGTGAAGTAGTAAATACCAAGAGGCATTCCAAATTTAATAAGTCAACGACAGAAAAAATCATGGCCAAAACAAAAAGGAGACAAAATTATAGATAGAAATACTAAAAATAGAGTAATACGAACCCAACTAAAACCGGGGATGAGTTCAGGTGCTCTGGAAGGGTAAGCAACTCCTACTCCACGCGCGACACCCGTCGTGTCACATATTTTCGAATACAAGCATAAGTGACAATCAGTGATGGTCATAAACGAGAAAAGGCAATCGGGAATTAACCGTATTGATCAACCAGGCCATGGTGGCACGCCTTGTCACATATCATTGAATACAGGAATAAGTCACATAAGGCGATGGCCTTAAAAAGGGAAAAGGGGCCTCCGTTGCCGAGTGGTTAGCGTGTTCGACTGCGAATTGGAAGACTCGGGTTCGAGCCGCGTAAGCGCCACTCCGCGGTTGGCCGTCCCTGTGCTTCGGATGAGACAGTAAAAACCGAGGTCCAGTGCCACAGTAGGTGTTGGCACGTTAAAGAACCCTCCCTGCTCTACGGCNNGAAATATTCTTGAGTGGGACGTTAAACAACAACAAAACAAAAAAACAAACAAAAAAGGGAAAAGGTGGCACGGGATTAGATATGTGACAAGGGAAACATATCCCTTATCACATGTTTTACAGATTTATCAAAACTGTCAACCAGATCATGGTGGCGACCATAATTTTTTTGAAGAATCTTTTCACCTACTTATTACGGTCAATGAGTGCCCCATTTGAAAAATGTGTCGACTGAAGTTAAATTGTATTTCCGTTTTATCAATCTTGGTTTTATCTTTACAAAATGGTATATTGCATTGTCTCCTTTTGATATTTTCTGAATCATGATGTTGATAAATATGCAAAATAAAATTAATAGGCTGATATATAGTTCATGCAAAATATATACTGAACAAGAGAAGATCTTTATGCCCCTGTTTAAGAATTGAAATCAATAGAGCAGTAGACTCGTCGTGTAGAGACTCTGCATAATTAATTCCTCGGGAGGATTGTTCAGGAATGCGTCCCATTTTTATGACACAAAGTACACAGCACACACAGGGATGACAAATTGAAAAATACCTCAAGAAAATAAAACAAGAATTTAAAAGACATTTCTCCTTAAATAGTCTGCTAAAAGTTCTGAACAAAATGCATGCACACAAAACTGATTAAACAAGATTTCGATTGTAAAGTATGGTTCATTCTCATTTGTTCCTCTTTTCTCGTTCACTCAGCGTCATTCTTTGATTATTTGAGCTCTCTCTCTCTCTCTCTCTCTCTCTCTCTCTCTCTCTCTCTCATAGAAACAGATTGCATATATACCGTTTTGAAATGTATGCACTTAATTAACCCTTATCGAAAATGTCTCGTTAACAAAATACCACTGATCTCTTAAACTGCAAAAATTCTGAATTATAGTGTCAAAATATTAGCATAGTAATTGGACTTAGAGATTTAGCTCTTTTTCACTTTTAGATTCCTCGTTACAGTTAATTTTGTTTTTCGGTATTTCCATACATGCAGCAACAGACGCTGTGAACAAATTAATTTCCGTCAAGTTCAAAGACCTTCAATAAACTTACCCTAAGACTCTTAATGTATCAATATAAAATGCAATCCTTCGTTTCTAAGGATTTGAAATTTATCTCTCAAAAATGCTAAAACTTAGGCCAGGCAATTAAGATTTTTTTTACAATAGTTGCTCGTTTGAAACGTAGTATGTTTTTGGTAGTATCAAATGTATGCAGTGGTGTTATTTTATTAATTTATTTATTTTTCTTGTATTATTTATTTATTTATTAAATTTTTTGTTTTATTTTTTAAGTTACCTTTTATTTGCCTTTTTACATTCTCTGTTTTTCCCTTTGTTAATTTTGTTTGTTTCTTTTCTTGTGTGTTTCTTTTCTTGATGGAAATAGGGTGAGAGGCTAATGTATTTAGTTCTTTTTTTCACAGATGTGCGGCGGTCAACAGCTAAAAAATTAAAAGTATCATAATTATGCATACATGTATTACGCAGAGTATTTTAATCACAATTAGAAGAGATGCTCTAATGCCATAAACACAAAAACATGTAAAAATGTGGATTTAATGTAACTGGTTTGGTTTTCAACCAAACGTCGGCCTAACACCACCTCAGATGACAGACCTTTTCATACCCACACTCTGCCATTCCTTATTACGCTATATAAAGAATCTGCTTTACTAATCTCCTTTATGTTAAGCACCACTAAGGCCGGTTGAATAGTTGTCCAACGTTAACTCAAGAATCATTCACTGATATGGAGACTTCAGAGTGTGCCAGTGAATGGCGACAAATGTTGCCAATGCTTGGCAAATTTGGGTCGTAGGGTACGGATAGTTCTTGAACGTGACGACACACACTGTGTCATGTGACCTTGATTTTACTGAAAGACAAAAATTGTCAATCGCAGCGTTGCTCGGTTTTGAACTGATGATCAGTAGGCGAACACGAGAAGTATGAGGCCACGTCGGCCCGTCGCAAACCTTTGAGAAAAATACGCCATGTTGTCTGCTAACTGCTAACGGTACTTTATTATACAGAGTGTAAAAATAATTCCGTAGTGGGAAAATATATGACATGATATTTCGAGCAGGAACATCAATGAAACCATAAAGATATCAGTGTTAATAGCAACATCGAAGCCATTTACGGTTCATGGAAATCTTCACAAACCTTTGAGAAAAATACGCCATGTTGTCTGCTAACTGCTAACGGTACTTTATTATACAGAGTGTAAAAATACTTCCGTAGTGGGAAAATATATGACGTGATATTTCGAGCAGGAACATCAATGAAACCATAAAGATATCAGTGTTAATAGCAACATCGCAGCCATTTATGGTTCATGGAAATCTTCGCACTGCTCATGTTGTAAACGATGTACTGATTTCAAATCTAACAGCCTTAAAATACTCTGTTAGTGTTGTGCGATTCGCAGACACTGATGTTCACTATGAATTTAGTTCTATCTTTGTTTTTTAAAAAGTTAGGAATGAAATCAGTAGATAAAATGTTTTCCCTGAGCTGTACATTGCGCCATTAATGACACAATCTTGCTTTTGTTTAGTTGAATGGGAACCCTTTTCTGGAATGTGTTGCGCACACTATGAACTTAGTTATACAACGTACAGTTGAGAATGATAAATTATATGATGACCATTTAGCAGGGCAAATTTACGGTCCCATGGCTCCGAATTCCATCCCTGGATTTTAATAGGTGCGTGTTTTGCCATTCAAGAATTTATATATATTCTTTTGGCATTTTATCCATTCCTTAAATCCCTCTGTGGTTTCCGTGCCTATGTTCCTGAATACAACGAGCTTAGGTTTTTCTGTGTTGTATATGTGACTTCTGAATCTCCATAATGAGTAAACAACCAACGAAGTTTTCTGTCTTACCTGCCCTACCGATTCATTGAAGTAAAAAATTATCTGCGTTATGTGAATAAATGTTTGTATAAAAAGGTAAAGGCAACGAACAGTGATCGATCTCATAATTCCTACAAATATTGCAAAGTAAGAGTTTGGCAAACACGACCCCTGGATACGCCAGAGGTGGTATCAGGTGCCTATGAGGAGTAAGCATCTCCTGTTGACTGGTCATACCCGCCGTGAGCCCTATATCTTGATCAGGTAAACTGAGGAAACTGGCGTCAAAATCAGTGTGTAAAGAACGGTTTAACAACTGTTAGGAAACATGTCTGACATCATTTGACCCAACGACAGGCCGTATCGGCAAACCCGATCATTGTACCGACTGTAGAATTAACGAAAAGCTTACTTTAACCGAGACTGCTGGAACCCCTGTAACATCAACTTATTTGTCTGTAGTCCACTTCGAGTTAAAAACTGGTTATATGCTGAATACAAATCATCTGAATTAAGGAACAATAAACCATATGCAACGATTTCTGATTTTTTTCAATTAGACGTCCACTTAAAGAATAATAATGTTCTTGGATGGTGGAAGGAAAATGAAGAAAACGGAAAACCGTTCCTTTTCTTCGATTTGACTGTATTGACAATACACACATACATTTATATTGTTATTTATTAACATATTTTCCTCCTTTTGAAGCTGATCACGATTTTATACAGATATAATTGCGAAGGAACAAAAGGTCAACTCACAATAATTAACAATTCCCAAAATTCAAATCATTGTTGTTGTTGTTTTATTTGTTGATGATATTGTTGTTGTTTAATATCCAATTTATTTTATCTATGATAAGTAGAGAATCACACCAAACTGATGCCCTTAGTAGGCATTTATGTCCAAGAAACAGTGAGATTTTTACGCATCGACAATATATTTGACACGGGGGCTAGGCTTTCAGTGATTTATCCGAAGGACAGAAAAAGCCAGCTACTCCATTAGTCCTTAAACCTATGACATAAAGACCTAATACGGAATTCTCTACAGCAGATGTGATGCCGGGCCTCAGATGATGTAAAAATAAATACTCGTGATATAAGAGTCCTGAAAAGATAGATGCGATCCATAAATTTCAACTCCGAGTTAGCAAAATGGCAAAGGCTTTTCCCAGGATGTAATATCACTAAATGTTCAGTGAAATGCTTTCCTCTGCTTCGAAAACTGGTCATAAAAATAAAGTATCTTTCGACTAACTTCTCTTCTTCTTCTTATCTTATACAAAAGACGTACAAACAACTTTAACTGCAAGTTAGTGCATGTTGCTTTAACAAGGCAGTTTTTGTCCTTTTTCAGCAAATAATATTTGTAAAAATATTACGACATTTTGCAAAATAATAATGATCTTTCTTTGTTTTTATCCTATTTCCTATTTCCAGCGAAGAAAATGATTATGTAAAAGTATGGCATAACAAATTTATTTCAAAACGATGAAATTGATGAAGCTAGGTGATACTTAAAATATCAATTTGACTAAAATGGTTATATTTCAACGCGTGTTGCTTTCAAACTTACTTTCTAGTCTTCCATTGCTTACACTATTACGCAAGGATACATTATGATGAGACTAATTATTTCTGAAGTCAACGATCTCATGGAAAATGACGGAGATACATACACTCATGATCATTAACTTAGCATGCCTCTTGGAAATATATTTTCCTGTATGCAAGACGTAATAACTCATGTCTATTGCAATAGCCACAGAATCAATGACATTTCAATGACATGACTGTCTTCTTCTTGAAGCCTGTGCAAAAAAGATCGTAAATCTGACATACAAAATTGTCTGCCTTAGAATATGCGTCAGTCGTAAAGGATAAAAACATCTCGCATTCCATAATTTGAACCTACTTCATTTCTTTTATTCATTTTTGTTTTTGCGCGGCAGAAATATTGTACACACAAATTATATGTTTAAAAAGACGAAAATAGTCATAGAAAATTTGAATTCTAATTTTTAACAATATCTTAATACGTAATAAGAGGGTACCTACTATCGAATGATTAATAGAATCTATATCCATTTCCCGGTGATGATAGAGAAATCCAATAACCCGAGTGTCAAATTAACTTTGTTCATGTCGAGGCTTGCCGAGACATGGACCAGTTAACTTGACACGAGGGTTAGGGGATTTCTCGATAATCACCGGGTAATAGAGATTGATTATTTTTATCCCATTAATTAATCTTTATCAGAGAGTTGATCTGTTTTAAAACAAGTCTAGTATTATAACTCCACACAGTGAAAAAAATCAGAAAGCTCACGGCGTTACGTCACATCGCCGTCATTTTCGGTACGGCGCGTGTAGCTTATCATCCACCCCCTGTGGTTGGTTGATTTATCAGTTTTCACTTCCTGTAGTGATATATCAGTGAATATGGGCTAAAGCCGGTTGGATTGTTGTTCAACGTCCCTGCTGTATCACAGAACATTGGTTTTTTACTGTCTCATACGAACGACAGAAACAATATCCGCAGCGTGGCTCGTGTTCGAACTCGCGGCGTCAAGATCGGAAGGCAGTGAACACGCTTACATTAGGCCATGGAGGCCCCAATATCGTACATTTTCTCTCTTTTTCATTGGATANNGTCTGTGATTTTCCTTTGCAAATGAGTTGACCTAAATGCAAGGATGATCTCCAGTCAGTCTGATTCATCAAGAAGGAAATTTCCTGTCAGGTTTGTTAGAATTTTATGACAACAATTCTGAAAAAGTAGCTCAACAAAGCAGGAAATCCCTTGGACGCAGAGACAATTAACACCTTTTGTAATGCCTGGAATGTCAGAAGTTTTTAGGAATATGATTTGTTATATGAAAATAGCCCCTACCTCTTGGAAAACAAGTCTCTGTGCTTTGCTTCAAACAACAATGAATAGAAAATAAAAGCACAACGAGATCAACATTCATAAAATCAAAATGCATTAAAGGAAAAATATAATATACTCCTTATCCACTTTGGACGTTTGTTAATATCTCACTCCCTAGTGTAAATATTCTTGTTCCAATACCAAAATACTTTCATTTGACACGTAAATCTATACTGAGGAATACCAGATATCTTATACAACAAATAACCAAAACCGAAGCATGAAAAGAAATTACAAAACTTACAAAAAATGAAATGAATTCTAAGCGGCAAGTGCTCGCATCCCAAACTCTGTGAATTATTCCAATATCTCAATATCTTAATTTAAATGGAGACAGTTCATGTTTTAAAAAAGGTCGTGAATTAGGCAATAATATGCTTCGAAATTTAAGAATTTGTAGAATTAAAAACAAAACAAAAAAACAGGTGACAGAGTATGTCTCAATATCTGGATAACTGTCAATCTCGGTTGAGCCAGCTGTCGCTTGCCGCATGGTATAATCTAAACAGAGTATATTGATACATCAGATAGTTCGGACATCTTTTCCAATCCAATTAGGAATTTACATTTGCTTTTTTTTGTTGAGACTGTTGTTTTTCCTCAACCTGTCATGTTTGTAGGAACTTTGATTTTCTATCATCCCATGGGTACTTCTGCAGATTTATTTACTACATATATTTTCTTAAGACTGCACCAGTACTTTACTTTGTGTTCTTCGTGACCTGAGCGAAACTCACAACAAAACATTTCACAATCACTCTTATCTAATCTAGTACAGTAGCATGGAAATCTGCAAGAAAAATTTATTTCATAATTTACTTAAATTATCTATGATGGAATCTTTATAAGAAATAGGGAATATTTTTAGGTTTATACTTAGACCCTGTGAACTAAAATACTTATATTAGTACTGCACATCAAGGTCCAGTATCTTCAATATTTCTCTCAAAAGTTGGATTGATATATAGTGGAACCCGGATATATTGAAACCACAGGAGAATGTATTTTACTTTCACATAAACAGGGATTTCGAATTAATCAAATTATCCTACAAAAAATCATTTAGCCGGAGTAATGAAAATCATTTCGATTTAAGCGGGATTTCGATAGATCTGAGTTCAATATAAGTGGGTCCCACTGTACTGTTCTTTCTGTTGTGAGTTTGCACGCATAATAAATATTTATTTATGTTTGGTCTCAATAAAGATCAGAAACGAATTACCAAGGAGGTGCAAATATAACTATATTTTACTTCATAGATAGATTAAATTTATTCAAAGATTTCTCTTGAATGATAAATAATCTGTTCTTTTATGTTTTCTTTTCACTGTCAAGTAACATTGAGTAACATTTAGATTATTGGTGAAATCGAAAATGTCAATGTAAATATTTTAAGTTTGCTCGTTGCTGTACCTAAAGCCTACATTCATATTAAAAATAAACATAATTCCAAAGATCTCGTCAATTTAATCCAATTTGACTTTAAGCTGAAAGTAACTTTCATATAAAAGTTATGATCATCATGAAAATCGAATTTAACGCGTCTTGTTGCTGAAACATGCCTTCGATAAATGAGAAACTCTGATTTGCATTAGGGGTTGCCCAAAATTGTACAGAAGTTGTACTTTCATATATATAATACAAAAAACAATTTCAGTAAATGAAGACTGAGCATATTACCCACTATAATCCAGAATGAATTCCATTTTATTTCTGAGATATGTTATAAAATTTCCATTCCCACAGAGCATAAATCAATGATTACAGAAATGATTTCTTGTTTTCTTTTGACCTTCAAACGAAGTCCCCATTATTTGTGAATTTTCGTAAAAATCGATGCAGCTGTAATTTGCGCATACACACGGCCAGCGTTCATGATAATATTGCAGTTTTCACACGGAAGATTGAAGACAGAGAAAGACAGCGTATACTCTACTGACGTAATCAGTGCATCAACTGCAAAGCCATGAGCAATATATTGTTACACCATGTATCTATACTTACTTTCATCTACTACTCAATAGCAAAAAGGATAACAGCATTTTAGTTTTAATTCTAAAATAAGCATCCAGTCTATCAATTTTTAAGTGACCTTCCAAGTGAAAGAGGAAAAAGGGTTATATATGACAGGTGGTCTCTTAATTCAGATGATTTACATAGGAAAAAATCGTTTTGAGATCCAGACATTTATGTCAGATAAGATTTAGACTGTAGTTGAGCATACCACGGGAACATATAACATTATAAAATGGAACGACAAATAACATTTTTTCCTAAACAAACGCAACAAATCGAAATCAAATCTGAACAGAAAACTTGAATACTAATCAACTGCATACTTATATACAGGGGACAAATTACTACCCAATATATAATATATAAACTGTCAGTATTGTTTCCCTCTGTATACAACGTTATCATAATAATTGTTACATTGAATAAAAAAAAAAACCAAAAACTTGTTTTTCTATGAGGCAAGTTGCAATTTCAGATACATGTAGATGTTTTCTGGCCGGTATTCACGTTTGTGACATTTTTGAAAATCAAAAAGGGATTTAATCAATAGAATGTGCTATTTCTGACGCTAACTTACTCCAGGCGCCTGGTCCTATTCCGTTAGGTATATGAAGTGCTTTCTATACTGAGACTGTTTTAGTCTAGTATTATTATATTTAGTAGGAGTTAGATTTTTGTATATCCCTCGACACTTAATCAAAATAGTGATGACTTTTACTTTATTTTATTTTTACAGTGTAAAATAAAACTCAAGAAAACCCTCATTTACAATATTACTCTTTCAATATATAAAGATAGAATATTTGATTAAAACTGAAATATATGACCCGTCACTTTGTCTGTGTTGCTTTAATCATGAGTAGGATTATCTAACTACTATTTAAACTATTGTTCTTAGCGTTATTATTACTATCCTTTTTACAGATGCGCTTTTCTCCTTTTTTTTCTTTCTATATTTTTTCCTAAACCATTTGATAGCGTAAGGTACATCGGCGAAGGTCTTGAATTTCAATATAAGCTCGCCGTTTATCGTCATTGAATATTTGGGGTTTAACGTGTCGTCATCCAATTTGATACGCGACCTCAAATTTTATTTTTTACCACATAGATTCCTTTGTTAAGTAACTTCTTTGTGACTAGCAACCCTGTATCAAGGAAATCCTTTTTTTTTTTTTTTTTGCTAACATCGTTTTCACTGCACTTCATTATACAATTTACCCTTTTCTATGATTAGTCAAATTGCTTTCTGTTGTTTCGTTATATTTCATTCGTGTTGAGTCTACGTTCATCTAGCCACCTCCCTTAAGTTTTATTTCGTAGAATTATCTCTTGAGGGGAGGTGTTTTCCTACTCTTAAAGCATTATATCCCATGTGTAGGTTTAATCAATCGCTAGCATATTCGCGTGATTTGCCATCAATAGCATATATGTAAAAAGCGAGGCCAAAACCTTACTAGTCGGGAAAACTTCTAAATCAGCTTTTATCAAAATGAAACAAGGTTAGTTGGGCATCCGTGGCCGAGTGGTTAGCGTGTTCGACTTCGAATCGAAGGGTCCGGAGTTCGATTCCCACACCGCCGTTGGATTTTTGGATGAGACAGTAAAAACCGAGGTCCCATGTTACAGTAGATGTTGTCACCTCAAAGAACTCTCCCTGCTCTACGGTCCATGCCGAGCATGGGCAAAGTTTGTCGCCCTTCACTGGAACACGGTGACGTCTCCATATGAGTGAAACAATCTTGAGTCGGACGTTAAACAACAATCCAACGTCAACAACAGCTATGACAATTCATTTTCTGCTGTTTCATTATGGTTTATTTTTATTTGTAATGGATCTACGTTCATCAAGCCCCTAATATAACCACCCACGTAAAGCTTTATTTTGTAGAATTATCTCTTTAGGGGAGGTGTGTTCCTACTCTTAAAGCATTGTATCCTTTGTGTAGGTTTTAACAATTGTTTTCGCGTTATTTGTCATCAATAGCATATCTGTTAAAAGCGAAACCAAAGCCTTACTAGTGGGGATAATTTCTAAATCAGCTTTTATCAAAATGAAACAAAGATTAGTATTAAATAATTGCGATATGTGAGCAGCTGATTGTATTGACATATGTTTGAATTGATATATCAAATATACCTCGTAGGGTTACAGAAATAATTCAATAACTGATCTATACTTTAGACAATATCTCTCCCCCAACAGCAATAAAACCTATCAGTGTATTCTTTCTCACAGAATTTAAAGAAATAAACCAAAGCTGCCTCAGGAGCAGTCTCAATGGTTGCTATATTTTCATTCAACAGTTGCTCAAACAAGAAAAATACAGTTATATTAATTCATTTATGTCTTTATTTTCCTGGCTTGATAATAAAACATGTCAGATGTTCCAGAATATGATATCACCAGAGAACATCTATGTAAAAAAATCTTAGTGTTTGTGTGCAATGCAGTTCAATTGATCTGCAAATAAAGAAAAATGTACATCCCGAAGAAGAATAAGTGTAGTTATTCATTTTTGTGATAGTAGCAACTGAGCGGTTGAGATCTAAAATAATAAAGGCCTTTATACAGTCTAGGTCTGTCACTCTCATACCAGAGCACAAAACATTTGAATTTCAACTCTCTGTGCAACTATACATTAAAAGATTCATTTAGCTTTTCTTTGTATGGAAATAACAGCAAACATAGATAGAAATACCTCGGTTTAGGAAAGGAAAAACTATGCTTCTCGAACATTCCTGATTCTAATAAAAATTATTTGAAAGCTTGGATGCCTTCAGGAAAAACTTGATTGAATTGTTTGATGGATGCATTTTAGCAGATTTATTTCAATTTATCCTAAATTTTTCCTTTTTTTCTTTTTGGTTTGAGAATGATTTCATGGAAGGGATTTAAAAGAAAAATGTAAAGGGCACAGCCTGACTCTATAATTTGAGTGTAACCTATGTAGATTGCGTTCTTAAAAGGAAAGGACAGCATGGTAATTGCTGGTAGGTCTGCTTCATAGCTTGACCTACGCATGAATATTGAGAGATAGTTCAGAACCAAATTTAAAAATTTAACTAAAGAAATAACTTGTACAATGCATCAATTTTTCTATTTTTCTATTTGCATTTTATGAGAAAACATTCCAGCATTATATTTCTCAATTAATCAGATATTCCGGAGTATGTATGTCCTACCAGACTTTCCTAGATAGATGGTTTCTACTGACAGACATGCATTGAATTATTATTTTTAATATAAAAAAGTCAAATTTTATGAAGATGACGGCTTTCGCCATGGTTTGGTTAACCATCAAAGGATATCGTTGTCATAGATAACTTCCGTAATATTAAATTTGTCAAAATCAAAACCCCGCCATTTTCCTGTCAGTCACTTTTTCACTGGATACGACTGTTTTCTAAACTGGCAACATGACACTATGAATGCCTTGTTTCATCCCGGCTCTTGAACCGCGATATATAGTTGTATTTGTTGTGAAGATCATTGGTTTGGTTTTTAGTTCTGTTTATTTTTGTTTCATGTCGATATCCGTCGTTTAATTTATTTTCTACGCACGAGTCATTAGATGATCTAGTTGATATTGCCAAATCATACATCTGGTTATTTTTTATCTACATATTCACAGCTAATGTCTGGTTTGCTGTTTAATTTTTTTCAATTTTATGTCAAATCTTCTGTTCAGCCATATACGTTAACAATTAGTTTCAGCATACTTTGTAGCAGAATTTCATCAGGTATAGGAATTAAATGAAGTTGAATATTATCCGGATATGTAGATGCACATAATAAAGCCTTTGTGTCTGCCATCTCTGTCATTCTTACTGCATTTAGGTATCTGTGATCTGATGGCAAATCGGAATCGCAAAGGTTTGGTGCCTTTTTTACAGTGCTTTATACGTGCAATGTCCCTTATCTCTTTTTCACGTTGAACTTGTGAAACAAGTTCATCTCTTGTGTGTCAATCCGTGTTGTTACGTACGTTGTGAAGAAACCCATTCTTGATCAAGCCTTCCACTTTTCACACATTACTAGAGTTGCAATGTTAAATCATCATACCTTAGAATATGTAAACCCGTATGTCGACAGGTCAGTCGTTATATAAATTATCAAATAACAAATTACGGTCGTTTCGGGTTGTTGTTGTTGTTGTTGCGTTGTTGTT
>JACSZP010023041.1:0-10992 GCA_016161895.1 Pinna nobilis
TTATTATTACTTACTTATTACTATTAAAATATAAGACTACCACAGTAATACCGGTAGCATCTCTCTCCTGGTCTGCTTCATTGATACCCAACTGGTCATGATTTGGTATTACATTTGCAGGACCCTGTGTGAACAGGATTTAAATATCAAATATATCGATTACAAATCAGAAAAATTGACTTTCACATTTTGTATAATTGATGATGGATGAGTGGTTGATATTAACATAGAGGAGTTTCTGAGGTCTACATTCATCAGATGACCACTTGTCCAGTAGATGTAGTATAGAATCTCACTCATTTGATTAAAAATTTACTTTTCTGTTGACGTAGCTTACAATGCTGTTTTGTGATCATTTGGTCAAACAACCATGAAAGAACAGCAATCTTGACTATTGACAACAGAACTAATTTTGTTCCAGTATTTCATGTTGATAGATAAGGAAATCTTTTTATCACATGAAATTTGTGGTGTATTTATGAATAACTTTGACTTGCCTGACTTTGACATGGGTTGGTACAGGAGAACTGACAATACAGTGGAATGCCACCTAAAGACCACCTCAATAATCAGAAAACAACAAAAATCATCAAAAGTTATTCTGTTTGTTACTCTTCAAGGATATGTAAGCATTGATTCTATATTTTCTCCAGTTCACTGTGAAATGACCTGAATAAAGACTGTGTACACTATGTAATGCGAGAAGTGTGCACTGCCTTCATTCAGGTCATTTCAATGTGAACCGAAAAAAATATAGAATCAATGCTAAAATTAAATTTGGTAATAACTTCGTCAATTATTGAAATGTTTGTTTATCTTTTAACATTTCATCGAAATAATATAATCAAACAAACAGTATGACAACTGCCAACATCACTGCATTCAGTGTGTGTGACGTAATACACAACTTTAGGGGGCGTGGCTTAATTAGCGTTCAGGTCATTGAAGTATAAACCAAATGTTTTCTGGATTATCAACCAATAAATTCCTTGGAAATTTATAAAATTTAATTATTTCAACCTCACTTAAAAGACCACCTCAGTAATCAGATCAATTTTAGCCAGTCACTTTAGTGATCTTGATAACAAGGTTCCACTGTATGTGATTATTCAGTAATGAAGTTTGTAAAGGCTAGACTTTTTGTATGTTGTTATCATTATTTGTTCTATTTAAACATATCTTTAATGATTCTTTTTTCCATCCTTATAGCTGTGTTTTTAGTTCAGACCTCTATGAGAAATGATTCCAATTTCTGGTTTGGAATATTTTATGTTAGTAATATTTCATCTGTCCAATAAAAAGTACGATAGGTGTCTCACTGGACATAAAACTAATGAAAAATATGTTTTCAATTGGTTTCATGTGAAGTCTAGTTTCAAAGACATCAAATGAATGACAAAATTCAATCTCGTTACAACTTCATATATACATCTGAGCTGCATCTGTGGAACAAATCGGATGTGGCCCGTGTAGTTATGGACTATAACTTGTAATCCAGATGAACTCGAAACTCAGCAATTCACTTCAAATTCAAATTTAAATCTTGCTGTTAAAAATAATTCATAAACACCAGGTTTTACATTGTAGGGAAAAATGGAGATGTAGTATTTTTCCTTATGAATAATACATACAGGTCAAATGTAGTAGAGTGACACTTAAATAGTCTGTAGTTATTTATGTCTGTTGATATATGCAGTCTTATGATAAATAGTTTTTTGTATTGTCGTTTGAGTAGCATAAAATGTATTGGGGAGAGAGAGAGAGAAAGAGAGAGAGAGATTCATAACTGATCATTAAAACTAGTTATGTAGTGTTTAGCATGTTAGATTTTGAATCGAGAGGTCTGGGGTTTGAGCCAAAGCCACGTTGCAGTTGGCTGTCCCTGTCTTTTGGATGTGACAGTAAAAACCGAGGTCCTGTGTCACAGAAGGGTTGGCACGCCAAAGAACTCTCTGCTCTACAGCCATAAGTGCTGAGTATATGCAAAACATGTTGCCATTCACCGACACATGGTGACATCTCCCTATAAGTGAAAGATTCTTGAGTGGGACGTCAACAACCAACAATTTTTTTCCCTTAGGATAGTTGGGGTTGCACTGTTATATAGGCCTATAAGGCTTTATCTTATTTGTGTATTCACGGAGCTCTGTCACTTTTTCACATGACATATTTATTTTCCAGATAGATCCATCAGAATTCTGACAATACATAATATTTATTACACTGATAAGATTCACTTAAGTGCTTAATATGAATTTTATTGAATTGATATTAATTTATTTGGCAGACAAAGTCTCTATTCAGCGAACTGATACTCCCACTGGAGCAGAAGATTGAAAGTGAATTCAAAAGATCCTCGGTAAGTTATGCTACAGTTCTCCTGACATTTTCATGGAATTACATATCCTCTTTTGTATCCGTGAGGTAACATCAATTTTGCTCCAAGTTAAGGTAACCTAGAGCCAAAGGCATAAAGCATGCCTGACATAGCACTCTGAGCCCAATAGACCATTTCTGATGGATAGACGTGAAGAGAAATTTAGGTAAAGAAAATGCAGTAGGATTTTATACATGAGGTGTAAAATTAAATTATCTGATTTGAAATTTGTCAGTCTTATCCAGACTCCCAAATACAGTGAAAATATGAGTTGTTAAAAAACACTATTGGTGTCTATGCCCATATGGTACAAATACTTGATATTTTATGAGTAAAATATCATTTTCATCAGAAATTCCTACAATATAAACACTGGGAAGCCTCGTTTATCTAGATGATTTTGTTATTAGACAAAGATTACTAAAAGCACACCTTGTATTTTGGCAAATACCATCTCTAGTGAGTTGAGGTCCCCATGGCTCAGTGATTAGCATGTCCACCTTCTGATCGTAGGGTCATGGGTTTGAATCCATGTCGTGCTGCAGATAACTGACCCTGTCCTTTAGATGAGACAGTAAACCTGAGGTCTTTCGTCACAGTAGGTATTGGCATGTTAGAGATTTTGTTTCAGTAATTCAGAAGCTTCGTTAAACTGAAAAATTTGCCTGGGAACAAAGGTGTCCACATTAATGAGGCTGCACGCACAGTGTGACCCGTTTTAAGAGACAATTAAAGAAAATATCCAAATATGGTCAGATATGACAGGTGGTGTCTTAATTCGGTTGATTTATAAAGGAAAAACTCAATTTATAAAGCATACATGCAAGATAAGTCCCACAAGGTAGGTATTTCTTTAATTCAGTGGTTCATTAAGGCAGGTTAGACTTATTATATGTACTGTATGTTATATCATCATGATATGATAATTACTGAGAACTTCTGTATTGATGAGTTAATAAGCTTGGGATGTGCATCGTTTATCAGTTGTATGTAAAATCAAGATAAAATGTGGATTTTGCTAACATTATTAATCCTATCCAACATCTTTATTTGTATATTGTGAATGTGTGATTATGCTTTTCAGGTGCAGTATATTGTACATTATTAAAATGCTAAATTTTACCTATATACCTATACCAGAGACAACACTGCATGGTGCAATCTATTCTGTTGCTATTATAACATATAAATAGCAACATAACGTGTGTAAACAAAAACAAAAATGGGTGGGGAATGTAAAAGAGTCAAAAATCAATTTACCCAATCAAGATTACTTTTTTTTGGATATGACAAGGTATGATTTGCACCTGTGTATATCTTAACGATCAGTAAACAAGCAAACAAGGATATATTGATGAGCATAGATACCAGTACGGAGTGACATCAAGCCCTCTCCATATCTACCGTATAGCGATACACAATTACACATCATTTGTGGATTTGTATACAGTGTGTAATGTTTTAGATGACAACATGCTGTTTCTCGTTGAATGTGTGTATAGAGGGTGGATCAGTTCCTAAGTTAGCACCTATAAGTGCCACACAAAACAGGTTGTCTTTTTACTTTAGTAGATTCAAGGGAAATAGATATTCTTATGTTGCCATCCTTGTGGAATTTTCGTTTTTATGTGTTTTGAGGGTGGATCAATAGGCAAATATATCCAGGGTGGATCAGTTATACAGACATATAATCAAACAAAGGCTAGTTTAAACCTACACATGTCAAAGAGAACAAATGTATTTCTTTACTCAAGGGAACTGTTACCAGTATGCATACACTGAAATTTCAAATATAAAAAATAGAACCATTCCCCCTCCCTAAACTACATAGAGGGTCCAAGACAGAAAAAATCATGTTTCATCAGGTATGTCTGATTTTCAAAGGAATCAATTTTGTGCAGTGTCCAGTTCAGAGAGTCCCCACTATAGTTTATCTTTGGTGTGGTAAAGGGACATCAGTGTTTCACAAACACATCATTTTTACCTGGAATTCACGTTAAAATTAGGACAAATTCTCCAAAGTTAACTATTCTATGAAGCTCAACTTCATTCCCTCTCATTAATCCTTCCTGCTGTATGTAAACTTCACATGTATATCAAGGGAACAATCTATCACCATCAAATAAACCTCATCCATATTACACCTCATAAAAGGCAATTTGAAATAATTGTATCATGTAAATTGATCCCTTTAATAAGATACCACACCCACAATAATTCATTGTTAACTATATAATTATATAGTGCATAAGTAATTAAGATTCATCCGGTCATGAAACTACAAATCAACACAGTAGAACCTGTCTAAAGAGAACATCTCAACAGCCATAGAAATGTGGGATGATATAATGTAACAAGATAAATGTCACCATTTGCTGGTGAAGGGTGACAAATTTTGCCTATGCTCGGCACTTATGGCCGTAGAGCAATGTGGGGTAGGGTAATTTGCCAACACCTTTTGTAACACCGGACCTCGGTTTTTACTGTCTCATTCGAAAGACAGGTAAAGCCACTGGGACGTGGCTTGGGCCCACACCCTGGACATCTCGATTCAAAGTTTAGCACTAGGCCAAGGTGACCCCTCTCAGTACATGTACATATTTATTTCAAGGACGGCATAAAGTTTCTCCATCAGCAGTCTATCAAGACATGTGGTGTTTAAAACCTAAGGTCTCTCACAACAGTGGTACCCCATCACAGTGGTCTCCTACAACAGTGGTCTCTTTTGTTTCAGTATTGCTTTTTCTAAATGAAAACTAAAATTCCATTTTGTTATCCATTTTTAAGAGATCTAAAATTGAAACCTACCTTGCTTATAGAGTAAAAAAAAGTTGATATTCAATTTTGTAGTAAAATCTGATTTTTACAGCCAGACCGCCTACCTAGATGGGCTATATTTTGTGGTAATTTAGAGGTTGCCATTCAAGGCAGGCTCTACTGTAATATGCTACAGTTATATTTTAGATTATCTGTTTCCTTGACAGAAGTTCTGACATGTAGATAAAGTCGTTTTCTTCTATCTGCTGATAAAGCATTTGATATGTTTCAGTATCAAAGTCTATCGTGTATGAACCTAATCTCTGACTATACTTTCACTGCACATGATGACTATCAAAAACAAAATCTGTTACAAATTCAATATGTCTTTTTTTTTTCTTTTGTCTCTTGTGAATTAGTCCATAGGTTTTTGTCACTGGAACAGATCAAATAGAATGTTAAATATCATTCTGATAATTTATATGGTATCTGATGCCTGCCTACATTTACCTTGATCCATTGTATGTTTTTTCTAATATTTTATATAAATGTTTTTTTTGTTGAGGCAGATGTTTGTATCATAATCCTCTTGGTTATAATCTTTTGTTGTAAGAATCTATTGTGTTTCTGGTTCTGAGGATCAGAATATATGTTAGCTATAGAGAAATATTGCTAAACGCAAATACACAGATAATGGGGCATGTAAAAAAAGAACAATGGCCACTGCTTTATTACAGATTTAATGGAATGTATTGGCGTACTAGATCAAATTTAAATATCATTATATACTAATGATCATATCTAGCCTAGAGACTTAGTGTGTGGGTTTGGTTTTATGCTAAATCTTAAATGTCCTTAAATTGAAGTTATTTTTGTTTATCTGATTTAACTCAATCCTCACCATCTTTATTGTACATAATTTTCTTCAGTTTGAGACATATTTACATTTATGTTTTTGTTGTTTTCAATTAGAAAAGAGTGAGGATCTTGTGCTAAGGGAGATAACCCTTATTTATGTAAAGGTCAAAAAGTATCTGAAAAAGTGACATAAAAATAATAAAATCTATCCATTACATTAATCGTTAATGACTGTTTAATTTTCAACAAAGCTATTAGATTATTTTCAATGTAAAATTAATTTCTTTAAATTTAATGGTCTTATGATTATGATTGAAGCTTTAATACAAATGGAACATTAACGGCATCACCAATAGATCTGCACTGAAGAGTGAAGCACTGCAGGACTCTGACCTGGACACAGCAACAGTTATTTCTTAGATATATGGAGCTCACTCTAAGTCTATGTTTTTCTCATTTCAGTCCCAGTATAAGAAATATTCAAATGGTCACAAAGCGGTATGGGCGCCATATGCCAAGGCTCAAGAATCACTGAAAAGATTTAGAAAGAAAAGTAAAAACAAAATGGTGTTTGATAACGAGAAAGAGGCACAGGTAAATATCTACCCACCTGGATAACAGGTAGAGGTCTGGGGTCAGGTTTTTCCAAACACTGGTAGTTATAAACTTCCTTCTAATTTAGAGTATAATTTGAATCACAGTGAATGATTTTGGTGGGTTGTGTTGTTCTAATTTAACCTTCCACTCAAAAACCTTTCACTTATATTGAGATGTTACTATTTGCCAGTGAATGGCTATAAATTTGGCCTGGTCTTGGCACTTATCTGCTTGGACATGGAACCTCAGTCTTCACTGCCTCATAAGAGGGACAGGAAAAGACACTGAAGTCCACAGTGTAGATTTGAACCAGTGACCTCATGATCAGATGGCAAACATTCTACAATAGAGCCACCCTCTATACTGAGTTTGCCTTGGGTATTACACTAAAACCTAAAAGCCCTTGCACACATAGAGAATTTGGCGTGCGCCAATTGCGTTGCACAATATTCTCATTGTCTGCGAGTGAATTCATGTGATATCTATCGTGTTTGAAATTTCTCAGAGTCTTAGCGTGTGCAAGCTGTACTGTGTGAAATGCTCACACAACTGTGTTGATAAGCATGCGCCTCTCGACAATTTACCTGTGACCCATTAAATACTTGGTTATTTGACCAATGGAATCGGCTTTTTGCTGTCTGCTGTGAGCGCTTTTCTCATTGTCTGTGGGGGAGTGTTGGGCAAGCAAAGAGCTCCCCAAGATACGTGCTGAGCTGATTGCTGGTGCCAAATCCTTTCTGTGTACAGGGGCCTTTACATGAGAGACCATCAGATTAGATGAACCAACCACTTATAGAGAAATAATTAGTTAAACAATACTTTCAACTAATCTTCTTTTCTTAAAGAAGAGGAATGACCTGGGCTGGACACAATAAAATCTGAGAATTTACTTTAAGTCTGAGAATTTACTGATCTCGAGCTAATACTGAATTCCGATTGACTGGGGGCTGGAGTTGAGAAAATTCTCAGACTTAAGTAAATGCTTAGATATTATGGTGCTGGTCCTGTATAAAATAAGACCACAATTTAACAGCACAGGAGACTCAAGACGTGTTCGACTGTGGTACCAAAATCTTAATTTGTTTTAAATTTTAGTGGCCCTTGGTTTTCTAGCAATTTGGAAATCGACAGAATAAACAGTTCAGTTAGGATCAAAATGCACCATAGCTATGTACAGCCAGATAAGTTGTTCCCTTTGAATATTTCTAGACAGATAATGATCTGATCTGTTAGTGAATGAAACAGACAAAATTGGGAGTTTATTGTCAAGATTTGACTTCCTTAAAATGGATTCCTCATTGCACAGGGTAAAATCCTTAGCAAAGGTCACAATATGCCCTTAGCCTGCATAAGTTTGATGTTGCCTGATATAGCTGAAATGACATTGAAAATGGCATTGAACAAATCAAGCAAAAAACTTGAATGGTTGAGCATTGGAATAACCATAGTGTTATCACTACAGAAATGAAAGTGTACTACATGTATATGAATGTATGACCTTTCTATTTTTTAAGTTTCTTATATGTTAGAGGACAGTGAAGAGAGCTTTATCATCTTAATGATCTTTTTCAGTATTACAAAGCCTTAAATACTTGTCAAGAGAAGTTAGATGAGTACAGAGTTAATGGATTAAAGTTGGTAAGTGTTTTATTGCTAATTAAAGTGTCTGACAAAGTCTTCTCTAAATTTTCTGTATAGTTTTGGATAACTTTTATAATGGTACAAGTATCCTCTCGTTTGAATGAAATATGTGTATTTGCTATTATTGCATGTAAATTTATCAATTAATAGTTGATGGTACAGATAAACTTAACACAAATCTTATATTCAAACATTTCATACTCCCATTCTGATGCACCGTGTGCCGCTTTGAAAAGGATTTAATGGAACCACACTGAGGTTACATTCACATGAGGTGCAATACTTCTACCAATGAATATGTGTGTTTCAATTTTAATAATCCACAAATGACCGCTGGTTCACATTTAAAATGTCCACTTTGTTTCTCACTATGTAATTGGTCCAAGTGTCAGAACGATATGGGAAGCTGCAATTTCATTGGTAAAAAAATGTTAAGGCATGAGGTCATCAAAATATAACATCAACAGTCAAATCTATTTCACTGTGACATATCAAAACAAGTGCATAAAAGATTAAACTTAACAAATAGGTAATGGGAGATAACTCTTATAATAATTGCTTCTATTTTGCATGATGACTTTTTTTTGGTCATATCATCCAGTTGAATCAGGAATGCCAAGATTGTGTATGGGTAATTATTTCTTATGATTATTAACTTTATTTTTTAACAGGCTTTACTGGAGGAGAGGAAGAGACACTGCTTTTTATTAGACAGATTAAACACATTAGCAAACATGTATGCAAATCACCATAAACAGGTACATGCAATTTTAATCCCAAGTACTGATAAATACAGTTGAATCTATCTGAAAAGACCACCTTTTTGAGTGACCACTTTTGGAGAAACAATTTGTTGAATAATCATTGCGATAAAACCTTTGTTTAGAATTCACTTTTTAGAAAGGCCAGTAGATTTCAATGGCTGCTAAGATTAGGGCTGGGCACCATACAACTTGAGAATTTTCTCAAGTTTGAGATTTTACTCAATTCAAACTAAACCTGAATTCTGAATAGCCCAGAAACTTGATTTTAGAAAATTATTAAGTAAATCTTAAGTTTCATGGTGCTGTGTCCAGGTCTCTTAAGACTACAGTCATTTCTCTAATGTGAACTTCTGTTTAAAACTAGTTTTTTTCTTCATACTGTTGATAAATATCTATATGACATTCTTGTATATCATAATTGATAGGGATTGACCTACTAATGCCAAAATATTAGATAGATGCTATATTAAATACCTGTACCGGTATACTGCAAGAAGCCTGTGTTATTAGAAGATTGCACTTTAAAACTACATTCAAGGTATAATGTAACTGGGGTTTCTCCTCTGTTAGTAAAACCTGGATCCTGTTATATATTCAGTCAATTCAATATGGCATAAAAAATCCTTAAATTAAAATGCTACCGGTAGAATTTTTTATGTCAATCTTCTCTACATAATCATGACAACTTATTGTTTCATTCCTCTTCAGTCTGCAGATTCCTTACTCTCGGGACTACCACATTGGAAACAGTTAGCGGTGAAGCCACACATACTGCCGCCAGAGTCAGAGAGATTGTTGATGCTCCCCGTAAGACTTCCTCTATATCTATCTTTACCATGCATATTTAACATTTCTTTCTTTGTAAAGACCAATATTAATGGCCAAAGATGTCTGGTGTAGGCAAAAATGCCTTCACTTGCATTCAATGACATCTCAATATGAGTGAAAGATTCATTAGTTGCATATCAAACAACAATAGTATAACAATAATAATATAATATAGAGCACTTGTTTCTTATGGAAACCATTTCTGTTAAAATTTGGATCAAAATTGGCCTACAACTTGGCACCAGTTACCACCATGGAGCAGTGAGGCTCTTTAACATGCTGACATATACTTTGACAGGGGACCTCAATTTTACTGTCACAACTGGGGGGCAGGAAAAGCCAGCCACCTCAGATAAGGGAATTGGAATCAAAACTTCACTATCAGAAAGCAAACACATTAACCACACAGTCACAATGTTTTTTTTTCTATTTTGATGTGATCAAATCCTCCCACAGTTATGGATTTAGAACATTGAAAAGTTATTTCTTTCTGTTTATAACCCTTCCTATAAATTGTCCATCTCGAATAAAATGCATTCCAGCAACCTGAGCAATTGTGTCTTTGACCCATACTTCCTTTAGATACAGCACAGCGTTTCCTTTGAAGTTTGAAGTTTTGTTGAGGTCAAACTTTAGATAACCATCAAATATCTCATTTAGATACTGTAAATCCAGAAAATTTCACGGAACTTTATTTTGGCGAATCGTTAGCTATGCAATTATTCACAACACTATATTTCCGCGCCTGTGTATGTTGATTATGATAGTTTATGTTGTTTGGTGCATGTTATTTTCAAGTTAGTATATTAAGCGAGAACTTTATTTTCGCGAGTAAGAGCTCTCGCGTAATTACACGAAAATAAAGTTCTCGCGAATAAAACTGAATTTACAGTATGTAATTCATCACAAATGATATTGTAGGATGAAGAAGGCAGATTTGAAATGATAAATGGTGGTATACACAGGAATGGTTACTTATCAGAGGAGACTCGGTCACTTGGAAGTCCGTACAGACGGTCACAGAGTGTTCATGATGTATATAGAAGACCCTTAGGGCCAGCAGACTACAGCTCAAGTGATTACAGTAAGTATAAAAATACTGCTGTAGTAAGTACACAATAACTGCTACAGTAAGTCAGGCTGATTACAGCTAAAGTGACTTATAGTAGG